>PVIJ01002112.1:0-171511 GCA_004024925.1 Scalopus aquaticus
CATACCTTTGCTATTGTGAATAGTGCCGCAATGAACATACGGGTGCATGTATCCTTTCGGATTAGTGTTTTTGTGTCCCTTGGGTAAATTCCCAAAAGTGGGATTGCTGGGTCGTATGGGAGCTCCATGTTTAGCAATTTGAGGAATCTCCATACAGCTTTCCATAGTGGTTGGACCAGTTCACATTCCCACCAGCAGTGTAGAAGAGTTCCTTTTTCTCCACATCCTTTCCAGCATTTGTTGTTACTCTCCAAAATACATTGTTAAGTAGAACAGAGATCTATTAACTGAGAAAAAGTGCAAAGGAAACAGTGAGGGAGCAAGACATGAACTTTTCCCTATTCTTTTATAACTTTTTCTTTATTATTGATATCATGGAATTTATTGCAAATATTCCCTTCTACGTATGTTGTTGTTGCAGGCTTTATATCTTTTTGTACAATTTTATATATCTTATCTCCTTAATCCATTTGGAATTTATTTTTGTATATATTAGCGAGTAATCCGTTTTCATTCTTTTATGTGTTACCTTCCAATTTTTCCCAGCACCTTTTATTAAAGAGACTGTCGTGTCCCCATTTTATGGTGATGGAAGAGGTTATACAAAGAATGGAAAAGTTCAGCATTAAAGATGAAAGAAATGTTGAATTATTGTGTTAATGGTGGAAAAAGGGGGAGACAAGAAGAAACAAGACAAAGAAAGAAACTTTAGGATTTGGACAGATGTAACTTATCATAGATTAGGTGCTGGTTTATACATGGATTTATTTCTGATTTCTGGACTTTCATTGCTTTGTGTATCTATTTTTGTGCTAATACTGTATTGTTTTTAAGACAGTTGCTTTGTAGTAAAGTTTGAGTCAGGTGACATGATACCTCTATTTCTCTTCTTTTCTCTTAGCTTAGGGTGGTTTTTGCAACTCAGGGTCTTCTCTGGCTCCATATAAATTTCAATATTTTTAGTTCAGTTTCATTTAAAACAATTGGTGGTTTGTTGATGGGGATTGTGTTACATTTGTATATAACTTTAGACAAGATAGTCATTTTGATTGTATTGATTTTCATTTGTATAGGCCTTTTATCTCCTTTGGTTGATTCCAAGGTATTTAATTCTTTTTGAAGCAATTATAGGTGTAGTTTTTTCCTTAATTTTCTTTGTTGTTTGTATATTTAAAAAATCAATTTTTCTCTCTTGATTTAGTATCCTCCAACTTTGCTTCGTTTTGAATAACTTTTTGATGATGTCTTTAGAAGTGTGTGTGTGTGTGTGTGTGTGTAAAATGTATTATTGCAAAATAATGATAGTTTCACTTCTTTTCCTAATTAGATTCCCTTTATTTCCTGTTTTTGTCTGATAGTAGTGGACAAACCTCTACTGCCAATTTAAACAGAAGTAGGTACTTTAGGCATCCTTTTCTTGTGCCAGATCTTATTGGGAAAGTTTTCAGTGTCTCCACTTTGAGTGGAGACTGTTATTGACTGTTAGTTTGTGACCTGGCCTTTATTATATTGAAGTAGTTTCCTTCTATCCCATCTTTGTTAAAGTTTTTATAATAATGGGTGGTGAATCTTATCAAATGCCTCCTCTGCATGTGATATTATCATATGACTTTTATCTTTACTTTTATTGGTACATTGATTGATTTATGTAAACCATCCTTGCATTCCTGGGACAAACCCCACTTGATTATGATATATAACCCTTGTGATTCACTGTTGAATTCAGTTTACTAGTAATTTATTGAATATTGTTTTCTGTCAGTATTCATCAGGGATATTGGTCTTTAATTTTCTTGTGCTATCTGTTTTAGGTGTTCAGGTAATGGTGGCATCATAAAATATATTAGGGAGCTTTCCCCCTTGTATTTTTAAAAGCAGCCGAAGCAAGATGGGCATCATTTCTTTAAAGGTTTAATAAAAATTATTTGTAAAGTCTCTGGTCCTAGGTTTTTTCTTGTGTGGGGCAGGTGGTGAGGGAGATTTTTATTATAGCTGTTTCAATGCCCATGCTTGTGATCATATTATTCAGCTCATGTTTCTGCCAGGGTTAGCCTTAGTAGACTATATTGATCTAGAAATTTGTCCACTTCTTCAAGGTTATCAAATTTATTGGCATAATGTTGTGCAATCTCATGAGCCTTTATATTTCTCTGCTGTTACGGCGATTTCTCATCTTTTTCTTGTGATTCTGTTTATTAATTTTTTTTCTCTTTTCCTTGTTAGTCTGGACAGAGGTTTGTCTGTTTTGTTTATCTTCTCAAAGAGCTCTTACTTTCATCGACTTATTTTATGTGTCATCTTGTTGATCTTGAGATCATCTTATTTTTACTATTTCCTTCCTTCTACTAACTCTGGGTCTTGTTGGTTCCTCTTAGTCAAATTGCCCTAGGGATAGTATTAGATTGTTAACTCATTTCTTAATGTGGGCCTATATTGCAATTTTCTTCTAAGACTACTTTTTGCTTCATCCCATAAATTCTGATAGTGGTATCATTTTCATTTGCATGAAGGCAATTTTTTATTTCTGCTCTAATTTCTTTTATCCAGTTATTTTTTTTTGTAATTGATTTTTCACTTTGTGGCTTTATGATCAGAAACAGTACTTTTCCTGTAGGATTGTCTTTCAGTCTTTAAATCTATGCCTGTCTTTGTTGGTAATATGTGAACAAGAGTTCTACTTTGTTTTGAAATCTATTCAGCTGGTCTACACCTTTTGACTAGTGAATTCAAGCCATTAACATTTTAAGTGATTATGGAGACATAAGTGCTCTTTGCCATTGCGTGATTTTTTTTTTTTTTGAGGCTTTCCTTTTATGTTTTGTTTAGTTTCTATTTCAGCTATCTTGTGTTATTTCTATTAACCTTTGTTTCAAGGTTTCTGATGAGGTTGCTATTTGATGGAATGTTTGTGTGACCTGTGGGATGATAAGGTCTCAGCTCTTTCTGGTGGATCACATTGTTACTTTACTCCACTTTCATGGTAAATGAATAGGCGTCTTTTACCTCTGTAATCATTTTTCTGTAACTTTGTAATAATCCCTTTAGGAATTCTTTCATGTGCAGTTGTTGTTGATACATTCTTTCAGTTTTTGCCTTTTAGTGAATCTTTCTTCTCTTTCTTCTGTCTTAGGTTAATCTTGTGGGTAAGGATTCTAGGCTGGAAATCATTTTTTTTCCCCAGTACTTTAAATATCTCCTGCCAATATTTTTGTGCTTTAATGTGTGTACTGAAAAATTGCTGACACTCTAGTATTCCCTTCTAGAGTACCCTTTTTTTCTTTTGATGTTTTTAATATTCTGTCCTTGTCATTAAATTTCAAAAGCTTTATTGTGTGTTTATCTGTCTGGTACTTGTTTGGAATTCTTTGTGTCTCTTGGATCACAGTGTCTAATTCACTTCCTAATCTGAGAAGGTTTTCAGCAGTGCTTTTTTAGAATAATCTTCCCAATGCCTTTCTCTTTCTCTTTTCCTTGTGATAATGATGTAGTTTTAGAGTCGATGGATTTGTGAGCAGAGTGGGGTCCTTGGGTTCACTCTAGGAAAGGTTTCACCAGAGCTCCCTTCGGCGGCACGTGACAAGTTTCTCCATGTACAGAGACTCAGTTATATTTAAAGAACAGGTTTATTAGGACAAGGAAGTAAAGGACACTTGTACAGATACAAGTGGACAGGAAGAGCTGCCCCTCTGAGGGGGGCAGGTTTGCAAAGAGAGGCCTGCATGGTGCAGGTCACAGGCAGACAGGCAGGCCGCTGCCCAGCAGAGTGACAGAGTTGGTAAAGGAAAGCACCTATATAGGCACCAGGTGAGCAGAGAAAATGGCTGCCCCGAATTCATGCACGGATGGCACTGATACAGCCTTCTTTCAGTTGGGAGGGGCTCATCTTTGAGGATGGCTGTCTGTTTACTGGCTAACTAGAATTAGAAAAGAGATCGGAGATTCTACAGTGGGCTTCAATCTCCATTTCTTTGCCCCTAGACTGCCATCTAGCTCCTACCTATGCTTTGTAATTTAGGAGCTGGCACCTAGGGATTGTACTAATGGTTATGTTGATTTCTTCTACCCCCACTTTCTTGTGTGGGTCTAGTTCTAATCTTATATCTCCCTCCATCTGTAACAAGATATGGTTGTTATTTCTCTTTAGGTTATCCCAAAAGACTCACACTATTTTCATTGTTTATTCTTTTTTTTCTATGTTTTTTTATGCACATTCTTAAACATTCTTTCAAGCTCATTCATTCTTTTCATTGCTTCTGTTTGTTGCGGAAGCCCTCAATTGTGTGGTTTTTTGTTAATCCCATTGTAATATTACTTAGCTCCACTATTATGTTAACTGCCTCATATGTTCTTTATTCTGTTACTATTTTATATACTTTTTGTTCTTTTGAGTTCCGTAAACATTGATATTACTGTTACTTTGAACTCCTTCAGTCATATTCTGCTGCTCTGCTGTATTGAAATACTTCAGCTGGTTTTTTTTCCCTGCAGCCTTTGTGCTATGTTCTTCTGTCTCTTCATTTTTAGTTTTTATGAGCTGTAACAGGAATAGACTTTCAAACCATTGAAGAAATTGGAGACTGGGTACCTTTATTAAACCAGGGCAGTAGAACACCAAAGGATCACTTCCACTGAGCATCAGGGATTCAAACTTCCTACTGTGCTGTGCCAGAGTTGTGTGGGGGCAGCCACAGTGACCCTCTTCCCTAGCCCAGCTCCCCAGTCTTAGTTGCTCTTTTCTGTCTATTTCCACCTCTAGACTACTTTTGAACACTGGGCACAGCAGTGGACACAGACTGTGATCGTTACGGGATCACAGGCATTGATCTCTTTTACTTTCTAGCACAGAACCTTCTCCTAGAGTGTTTGCTCCTGTTATTAACTTGTGCTTATACACTGGTTTTTGCAATTTTGTTAATTTCTTGTCTGGGTGCTGCATCAGGCAACACCACACTGTCAAAGAAATGGGAGTCATGGAGCAAGCTGTTCTGGCAGGATGCTGCGGAGAAGGCAAAACCTGACCCTTTTATTGACTGAGTGATTTTACAGAGTCAATTACTCAGGGCAGGAGAACAAAGAGAAAAAAGTTAGAAGGAAGCGAATGTATGCTTAAGTTATCTCAACTTTTTGGGGAGATGAATCTGAGGACCCAGATTAGTTTTATGGCCCATGTTTGAAGATCAAATTCAAGCTTCTGACCCTGACTTGTGGTTCAGATCTTATTAGCAAGCCATTCCGCTGCTCAGCTGCTCAGTCTCTGGGATGTGAAGTTACATATTATTCTATGGCTCCCCAGGCATTCCTGATCGTGCCTCCTTAGTTTACTCATTGTCCCAGGGAATTAAGCACCCTGTTCTTTTTTAACTGGAGAGGAACCTTTGCAGGGTTGGTGCTTTGCATTCTTTAAGTTTAGGTAATTGATTAACTGGGCCAGTTGAACTTTGTACTGAGAAGGCTGAACTGCGTAGCCAGGATGGCAGCTTAAGCAGCCCTTTAAGCCTAACAAACCCACATTGGGTTTAGCCCTGATGTGGGGATGGAAGGTGTTTTGAATAATTCAATCTGGGATTCAAGTAGTAGCCTCTTCTGTGAGGAGACATGACACAGATGATCCAGCATTTTCTCTCCACCAGTTCAGATTCAAATCAGTAATCCTCACTCTGCACCCCTGCTCCTACAGCTCTCCAAAAGTGCACCCTCAGTTTTGAGCACTAATGCCACATCCCTCTTATTCATTGCAGTGCCAGATCTCAAGAGTCCTGATGTTATATGCCCCTGAATCAGCAACTCTAGGGGACACAGGGCAGGAAGGGCACTAAATCCGGCCAATGACACTGCCCAAATAGTTTGCTGGTCACTGAGTATTTCCCCTGTTGCACAATTGCAAGACTACTCAGGCTCAGGAAACAGCAACAATGGGGTTTATTTAATAAACCACGGAGAAACAAAGAGTTACCGAGGCCAAAAATAACCATTTACCTCTCCTGAAGAAGAAAGCAATGTCTAGTCTTTTTAAGTCCCAAACAAAAAGTAGCTAAGATGGCATCTTCCCTCCACTGAGGACATGGCTCTCCTCTCCTGAACAGTAGGCCACATGTCCAAGATGGCGTCTTCTTGCCACTGTGGACATGCAGCTATAGGCCAGGTTCCAACTCACGAAGACAGCGGAAGACACAACAGGAGATGCCTCCAGAGTTGCCACAATGTTCCAAAGCAGCACCAGACGACACTCAGAACAGCAGCTGCAACAGCTAAATGGCCTGACAAACGGCCACACTCACATTTTAGCAAGGTGCCCGCCCAGCTCTGGGGACTTCGCCTTCTCTCCTCAGCTGTAACAGCAGCAAAACCAGGAACAGTTTCAGTCACTCAGCTACTTGAAAAGCCTTCAAATTTTCCCTCTCGAAGATCAGCATGGTGGGGGCCAAAATCAATGACTCCAAAGTGGCTGAAGATCCAAAAAAACACTAAATCCAAAGGCTGAAAGCTCAAATGCTCAATCCTGGAATGCTAAACCCTCAAATGCTAAATCCGGAACTCTGAATCTGGGAGGCTGCTTTTATAGTTCCTTATATCAGTCACTTCACCCCAAAATGGGATACTTTTTATCATTTTCCCTAGGGCTATCTATCCGCCACAGCAAACCCCTCTAGGGGCCACCACCTGTAACAGTGGTTTGGCTTCAGCCACCAAGTTACATAGGAAGTTTCACATAACCACCCCTCTTGTGGTCGTACTGCCCTGGTATTAACTATAAATACAGTTCCCTTACAGTTTTACCTATTCTTTTCTTCTGGACTTTAGCTCCTAGTATATTCTGTGGTCATGTTTTTCCTTCAAGAGTTTTTGACTTTGTTCTTCTGCAGTTTAGTTGTGAGTATATGGAGGAGACAAGCCTCTGTGGTTTCACTTTGCCACCATCTTGTGGGACTCCTGTAACTTAAATTTAGTGTGAGGTTCATGTATTGCCTGTTGAAATTATTGTGACAATTTTTGTAGTAGACATTTATAAATGACATGTTTTTATACATCACCTATAGGTTATTTTTCTATCTAATGTCTAAAGAATAATTTTAAATTAACTAAGGATAGTTGTTATAATCTTATTAAAATGGGCATTTAATCCTTAGGTTCCTGGGCTGTATAAATCAAGTTCTCTGGACAGTCTTTCTACAACCAAGATCAAACCTCTAGTACCTGCCAGAGTCAGTGGACTGAGCAAGAAGCCCACAAACATCCAGAAGAGAAATCATAACATTGAGAATAAACCAGGATTGCAGATAAAAATCAATGAGCTCTGGAAAAATTTTGGATTCAAAAAGTGAGTTTTCTTGTTAATTATTCTAAACTAGAATAATTTATTTTGCTCTGTAATTTTAATCTTGTCCTCTTTCATGTGAATGCACATCTCGTCAATTGTATACCATTTTTTAGTAAAATGATGGCAAACTAAAAATTTTCAATTCTTAGTCTGACTTTGGAGTCTCTTTATTATTGAGCAAATTACTTTTCTAGGCTTTGTCTCTGAAGAGTATTGTGAAAATAAAGTTGTTGTAGACACTGGGGTAAGAAGCATACTATGGATTTAAAGCAACTTGTTTCTCTTAATTATCACATCTAAAAATGGGAGAATCTTTGAATTTCTATTATGAATTTAACAGATTTCTAATGTATATAGCAAGTGTTGTTTTGAAACAATTGACTTTTTATATATCTGCATTATTTTTTCAGTCACAATATTTCCTCCAGTTAGACTACAAATTAGCCCCAGAGTGGTACTGATTTATAGTTTTCTTGTTCTCAATAAAGAAAATATGCTGAAAATAAAAATGAAAGAAAAGAAAAATTACAGGATAGGATTAACTCTTAGTAGAAAGGTGATTTACAAATCTTTACTGCCTAGTTTTTTTCTTTTTTGTTTACTGTCTAGTTTAATAGAACTCAGTTGTATTCTTATGTCTGCTTTTTTCTTTGATCTTTTGTGTTACATTGTTTTGGTTGAAGTAAATCTGTCCCTATACATATGTGTAGTTGAAACTATGTTTTAATGACTTTATTTAATTGTAAATTTTCTTCTACGTTATTAAAGCAAAATTCTACAGTGGGCTTTTCTTAAAGGTTAATTGCAATGTAGAATGTGAAACCACCTCAACTGGATATGTCTCACTCCGTGCAACCTTATAGTCCATTGGTCTCTATTGCACTTTACATCTTTTATTCATGCATGATTTTGTAACATCATGCATTCATCACTGGGAAAATATTGGTTTGTTTAGATCTGCTTAGCTTCCAGATGTTGACACATTTCAATTTTAAAAGCAAATTGGGAAGTCTATTGGTCTCTATTGCACTTTGCATCTTTTATTCATGCGTGATTTTGTAACATCGTGCATTTGTCATTGGGAAAATACCGGTTTCTTTAGATCTTAGCTTCCAGATTTTGACACATTTCAATGTTAAAAGCAAATTGGGAAGTTGTCAAGTAGTTGTCTCCAAAATTCTGGTTTTTACTTGAAAGTTTGGATTTTATCATTGGTAACAAATCTGTTAGTTGTTTTCTTTGAAGTAACAAATTGGCTGTCTTTGTTCATTTTAAAGAAGTCCTTTGCCAGATACTTAAATTTGAGTACCTATAGTGTTATATACATGCTTTTACTTGAGATAACCATCATACTGAGGTACTCAACAAAAGTGCCTTATGTGTGTTTAGCATTTTATCATAGAATATTATGAAGCTGAGAGGGTTGATCTTTAATAAAATTAATGATTTTTTTTCTAGACGTCAAGACTGTTCTTAGGGTGAGAATGCCTTTTTTTGTTTGTTTTTAACAACAAATGCACAAAAGTGGAGAACACAAATGCTACTAGTATTTCTTGTACAGTTTGTACTGTCTTGATTCATGCTAAGTCGCCAGCAGCTTTACTTGGTTCTGCTTTTGGATCATGAATGCAAATGTTATCAGTGCAAAGGCAAATAAAGTGAAATATAATGAAAATAGTGTTTATCTACAAACCCATTGAAAGGGCTTTGGTAATCTTTAGAATTGGTGAGAACTACAACAATATTCTTAAATCCCTTTTAGAAAATAAGACTTACTGGTGTTGAATTCTTGTTGACAGGAGAGAGAATGACCTGTATTATCTTCCTAATAGAATTAATTTGTATAGGCATAGAGCTCCAGTTCAGCAAAAAGGATAATGGGCAAGAGAGGGGAAGGACTTTTTTTGTGCATGCTTCAGTTATAATGATTCTTAGCTTGACTTGAGAAGGGCACTGAGAAAAGAACTAAAGTTTCTTTAATGGAATCATTCTATCATAGCTACTATATATAGTGCCGGTTTAGCACTTATTTTGAAAGCAGAAAGGGACACTAAGAAGCAGAAATCAAATTTTGTTCTTAATGGTCAGAGGAGAATTTAATGTATTATGTAATAAATTGAGACAGATTATACCATAAAGGATCTTATTCTCTTCATATTCCTTTTATTTTGTTCCCGTAGATTATTTTCTAAAAATCATGATCCTAAAAATATTAAATTTATTTTTTCATTTTTTATTTTGCAGAAATTCAGAAAAACTTCCTTCTTGTAAGAAGCCAGAACCCCTGTCTCCAGTCAAAGATAATATTCAACTAACTCCAGAAACAGATGAGACTATATTTAACAAATCTGAGTGTATGCATGTTCAGAGAGCAATATTTCATTAAATGCAGGATACTGCTTATAAGAGAATTTCTACCAACTTGAAGTCTCTGTTTGGAAATGAGACAGCCTGAAAGATTTGTTCTGAGATCTATGCCAATTTTAAAATAGAATACATTTTTTATATATTAGGTATATAATTATGTTCTTTTCATGTTTTCAAGTGATAGAGAAATAATTTTATCATTGACAGTTTTTGAAAAATTTAATATTAATTGGGCAAATCTCCTGGATTTTATAAAAATCTACTCTAAATACTTCTGTCAAGTACAAGGACAGTAAATGAAAAACCACAATTCTGTAATCATTTTATCTAGAGGAATTCACTGTATATTTCTCCTATCTTTAATTTTTTTTGTTAGCTTGTCCTCTTTCAAGGTAGAATTGAAAATAAAGTTGCTGAGGGTTGAGGGGTAGTTGGGAGGGGTAAAGTTCATTGCATTCATGGGACAGTGGTATCACCCCTCAGGAGTTTGGCTGGGTTCCAGGTAGACAGTAAAGGAAAATTGCTTTCAGCTTCATGTGAAAGGAAGAATATATTAATATTCTTAAACTTCATAATAGTATGTTTTTCTTAAGGTGTCTTTTTGAAATGTGCACTAGAAATTCCTTAACATGTATTTAAGACTACTGCCCCAAGTATGACGTAAGTTAACAAAGCTGTAGAGTCTGTTACATACCCCTTGCCTGGATGCTGGGAGAGAAGACCAGTGACCCAAGGGAAGATATGAAGTGATAGAAGGTAGAGGAATTATAAAAAGTATATGAGATGTAGAGGACAAAGGACGGGGGCCCCAATGTATTTTAAATTTTAAATGAAATGTATTATAGGACTCTTGAACAAAAAGTGTAATCAAATTTGTTTAAAAAATTTAAAAGCAAAAAATAAATGCCATTTTAGAGAAGACCAACTTTAAGAAGAAAAAATCCTACCTGGTTGGTAGGATCTTCTGGGATTTGAGAAACAAAATGGATAATGCTTTTTTGTGCAGTGGGTTGTAAAATTTAATATTACTATCATGTTTATGATAACATTACCCTCAAAATTAAAACTAGTCATTAAATAAGCAGCGAGTGATAAGCAATCGCAGCCCACCATGGGAGGGGGGCAAGATGAACCACAGATGGGTGAAGAAGGCTAAATACTGAAGAGAGCCAGAATACCTAAAAACAAAACCTTAGCACCACAGCTCCCTCCTAAAGGACACACAGGAAGAATTTGAAGTTGGTGGTGCACTTACATCAACTGCAAACCCAGTTAAATCTGTCACTAGACTTTACCAATGCCCCACACAACGTCTTTGAAGAGTCTTGCTCACTTTCATGCATATTGTTTACCTCAGTCACTCGTGTTCCCTATCATCCTGTGGCGCTCAATCAAAAACTCTAATACACCCAGACAAAAAAAGAAAATACTTAAGACACAAGGTACAGAACTAGACTTGGAGATAATCCAGACAGTGGAAATACCAGAAACAATTTTAAGTAAATATGGTTTTCATGGAAAAGGTGAATAAGATGCACAAGCAGATGAGGGGATGTCAGTAAAGACACAGAAGCGATAAGTAAAATAGAAAAGGTAGAAATACAAATAAAAATATAATAGCACAGATGAAGAACCAAGGAAAGTTGGTAAGCTTGAAAATGGTCAATAGAAATTACACAAACAAAAACAGTTGAATGTAAACATAACAGCATTAAGAGCTATGGGACAACTTTTAAAAACCCAAGAGAGAAGGCTTTAAATAGGGAGATGGGGCTGGGAATCATACTGTTCGGTTTACTTTCACTCCGTCCCTTCAGTGCCTGCCTCACCTTTCCCTCAGTTCTGCTTCATGTCTTTTAAGATCAAGTCTGTCGGTACCAATTATCCAAAAAATAAACTTCATCATTGAGAGTGAGGATAGTTGCTTGTGTTATGCAGGATCTGTGATGTCTAATTGCTAAATTTCATCTATTCTGAGGTACACATTGTAACACTTTTCAAAAAGTGTTGTTGATTTGTGTCTTGAAGTTAATGGAATGCCATTTTTCCTTTCAGTGGTACATAAAATCATCTTACAATCAAACATAATTTCAACTTATTACTAGTACTACGTTAAAAAAATTACAAAATATGGAAAAGCTCACAAAACAGCTGAGTGGCTTAAATTACTATGTCACCAGTGCTTTAGCTTATGCTATAGATTGCTAAAGATCTATTGTATTATAAGATAAACTTTGCAAACAACATGTTGGTCATAAAAATTTGCCAGCCATTCCCAGAACCACCCCCCCCACCATGTACTTTTTCCGCCCAAGCTCTGTTCTGAAATCTATAGTTAACAGTTTGTTGTGTATTTCTATTGTTTTATCACTAAAGTGTACATCCTTAAATAATCTAGCTTTGTCCATTTTTTAACTGGAACTTACCTTGTCATTCCTTGCTTTATCACCCCAGGGCATCTAATTTGCCTGTTCTTACAGTCTGGCTTGCTAATTGCATGCCTGTGTTGCAGCTTCACATGTTGCTGCCCTCTGAGGTCCTGGAAGTTGACAGCTAGATCTAGGGGCACCACAGACTTGTTGCCAATCCTTTCATCCCACCTCTCAGCCCCCTACTTTCATGGGGACTATTACAGCTTTAAAACATCTTACATGTTACCAATTTTACAAAAACCCTCACCTCCCTTCTCTAGTCTGAGGCCCCCAGCCACCCTCTGTAATCTGGTCACATCCTCCCTCTTTGCAACACTTCATTCTCTTTATCAGTGCAAATACCCCTGGATTGGTGAGTGATTTCTCTGGTCACTCTGTTCCCCAGGTTAGGGTGTTCCCTCTCATCTAGGAAAGAGATTGCATTGGTAACCCCCCCCCAGAAGGGGCAGCTCAGGCTAGAGGGGCCCAGGAAAGGGTGCCTTTTCCCACCTAGGATTGTGTACTGCAAAATCCTGAAGGTACGTCACTAACTCTTCCTACACTCGATGTGCTCTCTTTGCTCCAGTTGGGAAATCAACCTCCATACATATCTAGGTATGTCTTTGAGATGCATCCTCTTTCATTGGGATAACTTTGACCCCCAGTCCTCAAAAAGATTAAAATTTTCTTGTAATACCACCTAACCTCAATACAAACTGCCAGAGGGAAATTGTGGCCACTGAATGGAACCCTAGAGTATCACACCATCTCTCAGCTTGATCTTTTTTAATGAGGGAAAATGATCTGAGTTCCCAATTTTCAAGTCTTCTTGGCCCTAGGGCTAACCTGGATCTATGTAAGGACTGTTGGGTTGGTGTCAAGACCTTGGTTCTTGGACCTACTCCCGAAGAGACCCCTCTCGGACAACCTCCCTACCCCAGCCCTTGCTGAGAATGAAAAGCATGAGTCACTTGCCTCACCTGCCTCCTTGGCACCCCTGCCCTGTACCTCACAAACTTAACGTCCTTCCCAGGGCTGCCTCTCCCTACTCTCTTCTCCAGGAAGTGGCTGGCCCAAGTGGACAAGTCCAAGTACACATTCCCTTCTCTATGAGTGAGCTAATGCAGCTACTAGTAGCCTTGGATATTGCTCAGATGATCCAGATAAATATTTAGAGGGATTTAAACTCCCTCTCTGACCTTAATTGGAGGAATGTCTCAGTACTGCTTAATCAGACCCTATCTTGGGAAGACAGACACCGTTGAAGTAGACATAAAATTTTTGGACTGACTACAGATGTCAAATGCCTGACACCCAGTGGAAACAATAGCAGTGCTCGCCCCTGACCCTCTCAGATTGTAACTGCCGTTGGAGTATGGGCCTGAGATCACCTCTCACTTGGTTTACTAAATGGAATGAAAAATAGCAGACAAATGCATCAATTATACCAAACTGGCTACTATCCATCTGTGCCCAGGTAGTCCCCCCCTTCCCCCCAACCAGCTTTTCTTAAGACAGTGAGAGGCCCTAATCAAACATACTAGTCTGGATCTGGGCTCAGAGGCCAGCAGCTGGTCCTCAATGACCACATTCTAACCCAAGCACTCCCAGATATCAGTAAAAAACTTCAAAAAGGAATTTGACCCCAATCCCTCTACCAGTGAGTTCCTAAAAGCTGTAATTTTCTACAACAGTGATCAGGAAGAGGAGGAAAAGGCCAAAGCTTAAGAGAGTCATGAAGAGCAGTGGCAAACCCCCAACTATTGGCCACACTCTGCCTGTCACCTTCTGGTTGCCTGGGACCTAAAATTCCCCAACAGACCTCTGGAACCTGTCATGGGTGTGAAATCTGGGCCACTGGAAAGATGACCTCCCAGCATTGTGTGTACTTCATCCCACCAATTTGGTCACTGGAAGAGGAGTTGCTCCAGGGACCAAAGGACCTCATTATAGTTCCCAAGCTTCTGATGGGCTTAGAATGAGAAGGTACTTCACTCACTCACAGACTCTAGGACCAAACATTGTCATCAAAGGGTAGAGGCCAGGACAACTTTGGATGCGTCAAATAGAGCCGTAATTTTTTTTTCTTTTGGGTACAGGATATTCTATCTTGACCTCCTTGGACCCTTTCACCTCCCGAACAGTGGTGGGAGTAAGTAGTAAGGTGGTTAGCCAAAGCGTTACTACTTCTTTAAGCTGTCTGTAAGGATGGCCTATTTAATTATGCCTGAATGCCCCTCTCCCCTTATAAGAAGTGACGTATTAAAAAAACTAGGGCCCTCTAACTTACCCTTTCTCTCCTGTGTGGTAAGTGATGGTCAGACTTTCATGCAGTTGGCCTCTGTGGCTATCATTTGCGGCTTTGAATGCAGGAGGCTCTTGGGAGCGTGGGCTGATGGTGGACCCCTGGAGTATGGTGTGGGCATGAGTAAGTGGGCACACCTGAGCCAAGAGACCGGAAAAAGGGCGGCATCACAGAAGATGGTGTGCGGGGGAGAATGGCTGCGAGAGGAAGAGAGGAGAGAACTCAAGTCCAGAGAGCAAAGATTCACTTGTCCCCCGGCCTGCCCTGCGCCTGGTTGCCGCACTGCAATTGGCACAGAAAGATCATTAAAGCCCGAAAAAGCCACTGAGGGCTCTGGACTCTCCTCTCCCCATCTGCCTGAGTGTAGTGCCAGCAAGGCACAGTGCAGGTTTCCGATGATTTAGGCAGACGGGTAAAGGAGTCCTGGTGGCTTTTTAGGCTTTTAATTATCTTTTGAGATAACCAGGTACAGGGCAGGCAAGGGGGCCCCTGGCAAATCTTAATCCTCTTTGGTCTCTCTGGCCTTCTCTCATGGTCTCTGCTGCACAGTCTTCTGCCGCCACGCTCTGTTCTCTCTTGCTCTGTGCCCTGTTTGCTGCTGCTGCCGCCGCCCCTGTGACACCGCCCTTATATAGGGGCAGTGTCTCCGGGCCCAGGTGCGCCCACTCACGCACGCACACGCCCCACTCCAGGTGCCGCCATCAGGCACACGCACAGGACCACAGGTGTCCATCATTAAATCTAATGGCGGTAGGGCGGAAAATCCTGACCATTCTTTCACTCACCCTACACTGAATCCATAGAGAACCTGCCCTGTGTGCCACTGTCACTACAACCGGTGTGAATCGGTAGGATTCCATGCAGACAGCTATGGAGCCCTCCGAAGACCTCAGGCGGGACTGAGCGGTGGCGGGCTGCGAGCATGCAGTGCTTGGTGGCCGGCCCCGTCTGTGGGTGCCTCCCTGGAAGTGGCCTGAAGTGCATGAGTCCCTGGTGCAGGAGGAGAGGAGTCGCACACAGTGGGGAAGGTGCTGGAAGGACATGGCGCTGCTCAGAGGCAGGGCTGGGGGGTGAGTGTTCCCTCACAGCTGTGCTAATGGAGTCCAGGACGACACTGGAGGCGCCGTGGCAGCACAGGGGGTGACCAAAGTCCAGGAGCTGTGGGAAGAGCTAAAGACGCTGCAGGAGCGCGGGAGGCAGACAAGGTCTGGAGCTGCAGGACAAGAGCTTGTGTGGAGGAGATGGTGGCCCACCAGCCCAGGACCCCTGAGGCGGCAGAGTCCTGGGGAAGAAAGCGCCACGATTCGTCCTTCAGAGCTCCCCAGTGCTGACGCAAGGATAGAACCGATGGGCTTGGACAGACAATTCCGCCAGAAGGTGGGAGGACATTGGCTAATGTTATGTCTGTGGGATCCTGGGGTGGAAGAGATCACTTGTACAGCCCAGGAGATGAAAGTCAAGGGGTGGCCGGTGGGCTCCGTGACCTAAAGCAGCCCGTGTACTGCCCGGCTCTCCCTGTGCTGCAGCCGGGAGTGGCAACAGCCAGAAAGCAGCCCAGCGCCGGCTGAGGGGGCAGCCCTGGCTGGTTCTCTGCGTTCTTGCGGGAGATGGATCCCAAAAGCCACCTTCGACGAGGCAAAAAGCTGGTACCGACGCTGGGAAGCCCTGAGTGGTTGATCAGCTGAAGAGATGCTGAAGAGATGCTAAAGAAGGCAAACAGAGGCTCTTAAAATCACCTGCGGGTGATGCCCTGTTCACTTTTGAATAAGGGTGAGGAGCTGAGGAACCTGCCCTGGGGGATGAGCAAGGGGGTGTGGCTACAGTGGAGACCACAGCCGAAGAGAGGACCACGTGGAGCTATCCACAGGTTCCCAACCCATGTGCACGTGCAAAATGGTGGCCTTGGTGCAGGGGTCTGCTTGTCACATGGGGGCTATGAAAGCCAAGTGTTGGAGTGGCAGCCGAGAGAGCACCCTGGGGATTGGGCGATTACTCCCAAAAGAGAATAAAGTGTGTCACCAGTCTCAGAGTAAGTGCATTCTGGGCGTGGGTGCGGTGTGTGGCTTGTGGCCGAGATCACAGCCGGAGAGGGCTGGGAAGCCTGTTGGCTCCTGGCGAGTGGCGGCAGATGCCGTGAGTGAATAGTGGGTCCCCCCTCACATGAGCAGTGCCTTTGGCAGTAGACTTGATGGGTCATCTACTGGCACCAATAACCTTGTATTTTTGCCCCTGTGTTGGTGTCCTGACACCTTAGTGCCTGGGCTCAGTTGTATTCTGTTTACTTCTGTGGGTCATGGCTGCAGTGTTAGTGTTCCACATTTGCCAAGGGAGACTTGTGGGTAGATTTTAAGGGGAAAAAACCCTGAGGGGGTGTATTGCAGGGTAAGTGATGCTCGGGCTTTTGCACCGCTGGCCTCTGTGGCTATCAGCGTGGCCTTGAATGCCGGAGGCACTTGGGAGTCTGGGTTTGGGGCACACACGCCTGATGGACACCTGGAGTATGGCGTGGGGGTGCGTGAGTGTGCACCTGAGCCTGGAGGCTGAGGCCACAGGACAGTGTCACAGACGATGCTGTGCGGCAATGGAGAGCAACGGAGAACGGCTAGGAGAAAATGTCAGAGCGAGCCAGAGAGAGCCTAAAGGGAAAAGTGTATAGATTCCCCAGGGGCCTACCGGCCTCCTGGCCTCCTGGGCCCTGGCCCCCTGCCTGCCTGCACTACACCTCCCTGACCAAGCCACTCCCAACACCTACCGGAGGAAGTTAATCCCTTGGCCTGGGCAGATGGGAACACTTGGGAGGGCCATCTTTGCTACTCCAGTATTAATCTTAGGGATCCTATTAGGTTTCCCCAAAGGAAATAGTATCCCTTAAAGCCTGAGGCAAAGGCAAGTCTCCAGCCCATAATTGCCAAGTTCCTGAAATGTAACCTATTCTCTTGCAATTAACACTGTAATGCCCCTATAGTCCCAGTCAAATAGCCTAATAGCAAATATTGGTACAAGATCTCAGGGCCATCAGATCAATTGTTCTAATCCTTATACCATTCTGGGAGAGGTACCTCTGAATCCTGCCTGGTTTTCAGTCCTAGATCTAAAGGATGCCTTCTTTTGTATAACCTTAGACGCAGCCTCCCAATATCTTTCTGCTTTCAAAAGGGTTATCCACCAACTAACTTGGATAGTCCTCCCCCAGGGGTTCTGAGACAGTCCCACCTTTTCAGACAGGGCTTGTCAAAAGATTTAAAAGAATTACAACTAGAGGGAGGAAAGTTGTTATAATTTGTAGATGCTTTACTTATCTGTTCTACACAAGATATAAAACCCATGCCATTCATATCTAAAAGGGGATATAAGGTGTCCTGATCAAAGGCCCAACTGATTACACAAGTCACCTGTTTGGACCTGCTCCTCACCCCAGAAAGAAAGAAGACTCTTTCGAGAAAGAATCTGACTTATAGAACAACTCCCCATAATCTCTACTTGCGGTCAGTGCCAACCTTTCCTGGGATTGCTAGGCCTTTGTTGCCTCTGAGTACCAGGATGTAGAGTGCTTGCCAAGCCATTCTATGAGAGACTGAAAGGACAATCAAAATTTAAACCTTTCATTTGGGGAAAAGCCCAAACACAGGTTTTTCCCAAACTTAAAACAATGCTTCACTAAGGCACCTACTTGGGAATTCCCCCATATTTAACCAGCCATTCCCGATTTTTGTAACAGATGAAAAGGGCATCACTATGGGAGTGCTAACCCAAATCCTGGGGTTGGTATCAAGAGGCCTATGGGATGTGTCTCCAGATCACTGGGCCCAAAGATGGTCCCTTTGCCTTTGTGGGGAAGTTCTGCTGATGGAGGAATCCTTTAAACTAACCCTGGAACACCCTCTAAAGGTTTTGACCTCTCACCAAATCTTTAGATACCATTTGGTCTAAGGAAAAACCTGTATCTCCAAAACTACCACTAAATGACCCCTACAACTTCCTCAATCCCTGTGGGTTACCAAGAAGATAGCAAAACTAAATCCCAGTGCTCGTCTTTATTGCATCTGTGGAAACAGGGCATTCATTCCCTTCCACTCCATTTGACTGAAATCTGCTCACTGAGATATGTAACCCCCATATTTAAATTGCATATAACAATGAACAGCCATCCTTAAATAAACAATGGGTCCTTTCAATAGAAATCACCTTAGATTTTGAAAACATAGCAGATTCTGTCAGACTCCAACAACAGGTTGACTCACTAGCAGGGGTTATTCTACCAATTCACAGAACCTTTCACCTTAAGACTGTTGAGGGGGGTAGAGGGAGCAGGGGGAGTAACTTGTCTATATCTAAAGGAAGAGTGCTACTTCTATGTCAACCAGTCAGGAATAGTCCAAAAAAAAAAAAAAATCAAGGACTTACTAAAGAAGGCTAATAAAATCAAGAAACTGGGATAATACTCCTGGCTGAATGTGGGACCCCTTATCTGGATCCCCTATGTTATCCTCTTATTAACCATTATCCTCTTTTTAACCAATTGTTGGCCCAGTCATCCTGAGATTCATCAGTTTGTCTCTTCCAGGCTGCAGCCCATCCTACCATCCAGGTTATCAGACCCGCTCTCTCCTAGTTAGGGCTGGTTACTCCTTTTGAAGGCTTTCACCTCCTGCCAGCACATACAGCAGCTGTTGCATTCTTGGGACCACCAGGCAAGGACTATGCTGCTTCCTCAGCCTGAAAGAGCTACAAAAGAATTTGACTTAATTCCTCAACAACCCACTAAAAATTTGGTTCCCTGACCCTTTGAGGGGAATGTTAGGTCGTTAGAGCAGGGAGCAGAGCCTAAGATAATTGATGGCCAATGACACGATGGCACCAGGAAATACCTGCAGAGGCCAGTGAAACACAAGGGGAGCACCTGCATTGTACAGGGAGAAATGGCTTTAAAATCATCCTGGCAGCGCCCCCTGCTCTAGTTAATGTGTGGTTTTGGTCCCCCTTGTAGGGGATGACAGCCATGATGGTTCTACCAACTGCCAAGTAAGGACTAAAACTCCCCTCCCCCCCAATGTATCCTTTCCCAAGTAGGCCTACTGAAAGCAGAGCATGGACCCATATTGCTTAACCCCCAAAAGGGATGGAGTGAACAACTCTATACCCCAAATATGTCAAAAATCCCTCACCATTCAGGGGCAGTTCTTCTGCAGACACTGCCTGCTTGAATCTTCCCAAGTGTACTGTTGCTAAATTAACTCTGATTTTGCTTTGCCTGTATGTGGAATTCTTTCCTTGTCATAATCAAGAACGGAGAATCTCTCAACTGAGTAATAATATATATCAAATCATCACAGTGTACATGTTAAATTTATACAATGTTTTATGTCAATTAGACAATAAAGACAAGAAATGTCAATGTTTATATGTCAACAAAGCTGAGGGAACTCTAAATACTGTGACTTCTGCTTTGTTCTTTTTCTAGATCAGTTGCTCATAGGAAAGCTAACTGTCACGTTGTGAGGACATACAAAGGCCTTATAAACTGATTTGATGGCGAAGAATTGAGGGTCCCTGCCAAGAGCCACCAGTCTCACCACTCCTGTGAGTGAGCCATATTGGAACCAGATTCTACAGCTCTAGTCAGTCTCTTGGAGACTCTAGTTCTGACCAATATCTTGCCTGCAGCTTTATGAGACACCCCCAAGTCAGAACCACCAAGGTAAACTGTTCCTGAATTCTTGACCCACAAAAACAGTGTGGTTAACAAAAGTTTGTTGTTGTTTTACGCCCCTCAGTCTAAGTCCTATAACTAAGCTTCTCTGCATCAGATCACATGATTGGGGTTAGGCTAAGAAAAGTCTCGAGGCACCAGACCACTAGCATCTGGTAACTGACTGGCACTGTATCTTCTTCCCAGCCTCAAAGAAGGTTTCTCAGGATGCCATAAGGCCAATGGCCCGGCGACTTTAGTAGTACATTGCAGTAAATGCAAGAGGGTCAGAAAAAAAAATTGGCTTAGAATCTTAGAAAATTAAACTTAGAACTTGCTTTGTGGCTGGCCCATTAAGACACACTATTTTATCCAGATTTATCCACACTATTTTATCCAAATTGGTTTCCAGATCCCATATTAGATTTATTTTCCCCTTCTACAGGATGCTGTTATATCAGAACATCTTTTTTCTCCATGGGTAAGACAGAAACAACTGCAAATTTGATTGATGAGAGACTAGGAATTAGGACAGTGAATTCTGGGAGCTGTGAGGCAGGACCTTAAATCATTTTACCTTAACACTCCAAAGGACCTGGGAGTAGCCTATTCACCAATGGTTTGATCTCTAAAAAGTCCCTCTGTTATGGTATTTTGGGAGTAGGGAAAAAAATAGTCTTCACAATTGGAGGAGTAATGGATTCATTCTCCATTTTAATAAGAGCTTTGAAGATCTACAACTGTTGTATGTGGGAGAGGGGGCAGAGTCTGGTCATTTAAGAACTGCTGGGATGAGGAGACTTCTAGAGGGATGTTTCAGAAAATATTTCCATATATTTCCATAATGAAATCACATGTTTTCAGATTAAAATCACAAGATCACCCACAAGTTTTTAATTAAAATTCATGAACGAAACACATTATGTTACAATGAACATAGTTTTGGGGTTATATAGATATAGGTTAAAATTCTACCAGCTGTATAATCCAGAGCATGTGATTTTGTCTTTCTGAATCAGTTCTCTTTTTCAGAAGAAATAAATGAGAAAATGTGTATAGTGATTAGTACAGTGTTAAACCTAGTTAGTATACTTCCTCCCTACTCTAACCCAGTGAAAGATAATAATGGTGATGCAGAAGTCTGTGATGTTGATAAGCCAATTCTATGGCCTAGTCCAAATCTACCTTTTCATAGGCTCTGTTGCCATTCTCTAACCCTCAAGTTTTTTTTTTTAAGATTTATTTATCTATGCATACAAGCTGGGGTGCAGACCAGAGGCATGGGGCAGCGAGAGGGTTAACCAGAGACAGAGCGGGGAGCAGAACAGGCAGATCGACAGAAATCCACTGCTGAGGGGAGCAGCGGGCGTGACAGGAGAGGTCTGCTATGCCATGTGGGAATCTCCCCGGTGGGCGTCGAACTCGTGTCGCTGCTGCCAACAGCTCCACAGCGCAGCACATTATTAACCGTTGCGCCACCAGGGAGGCCCTAACCCTCAGACTTTTCATCAACAAAATGGTGAGAGCAATAGCTTCCATGTATTGAGTATACGAAAGCCACTGGTCTTGGTCTTTTGCATGTATTTAACTAATTCATTTAAAGCTTGTTATCCAACACAAAGACAATGTTTCTATTTTATATATGAGGTAACTGAGGCAGAGCGAAGGTGTAACAAGGAGCCCAGAGTCACCCAGCCAGTGGGAGACAGATGCAGTTCTGACCCCACTGGCGTCATTTCCAGAGCCGACACTCTTGTGTGTGAGTGAAAACTTAAATGTGAAACCAGTAAAGAACATGGTGATTGCTTAGAAAATACCAATCATTGTAGTGAAGAGGCCTCTTTCTGGTTGGGTCACATGATTCATGTTCATGGGAAGTGAGTGGACATCCAGTAAGTGTCACTTTCAGCACTTTAAGAAAGGTAAGAGCAAGGGCCTCCCTGGTGGCTCAGCGGTTAAGCGCTGCGCTGTGGAGCTGTCTGCAGCTGCAGTACAAGTTCGACGCCCAGCCCGGGAGATTCCCACATGTGGAGTTGAGACTCCACAACTCAGACACCTTGGACTACAGCTCTCAGCCTGCCATGAGCCAGGCTTCCAGAGAGGGGCACAGCTGGCAAAGAGGAGGGAGGGAGGAGGCCATTGAGGTAGAAGAGATGGTAGAAGAGACGGTGCGGCAGACCTCTCCTGCCTCGCCCACTGCTCCCCTCAGCAGTGTATTTCCGTTGATCTACCTGTGCTGTTCCCCACTCTGTCTCTGGTGAACTCTCTCACCTCCCCACATTCTGGCCTGTACCCCAGCTTGTATGCATAAATAAATAAATCTTTAAAAGAAAAAAATAAGAAAGGTAAGAGCAAAAGTGTCTTTTACACTTATTTTCTTATCTGAACTTATAGAAACAAAGAACTTATAGAACTTACCGAAACAATTGTGTGTAACTTTACACTTAAATTGCAAGTATGAAGTGCCATATGCACCCAACTGTCTTCCATAATAGAACCAAACAATAGATCCTCCCAACATGAGTTTAACTGTTAAGAATCAAACTTTTAAAAATATGTTGCTGTTGAATTTCAGGGTACATTCTCATACAGCCTTGCCTAGCCTAATCATAGAATCATTAAATGGTAGTAATGATTATTTTTCACAAATTAAATAGACAGCCAGGCCAGGAAAATCTCACAAATGAAAAATGTAGTATTCTTTTTTTCTCGAATAAGAAGAAAGCCATTTTGAAAGCCCAGATGGGTAGGGGTTGAGAAGAAGGAGGTAAGGTCAAGAAAAGGAAGAAAAAGGGATCCCAACACCATGATGTCTTTGGGAGGTTTCCCTGGGCCCTGCCTGGAATCCAGCTCTTCGAGTCACTGTCTGACTTACTTTCCGGGGCCTGGGCAGTCAGGCAAGTTCATTATCCATGCAGAGTAGAGCGAGGCCCTGGAGGCCTGCTGAGAAACACTTCCACCCGCTCAGATGTAGACCCCTGTGAGCTCAGGGGCTCCGAGGACTCTCAGCTAGGTCAGCTTCCTAGGCAAAATCTTTTTAAAATGGAAAAGATTTTAATGGTTATAACTATTAAACTTTTATTTCTGTCCCTCAATAAATCTAGAAAATGTTTTGTCACCTCCCTTTACATCATCATTCAGCTGAAGACTCTTCAAGTGCCAAATGTCTCTTCCTACCAGGGAAGGTCCCAGTGTAATGACCTTTGAAAATCACGTTACCTCCACGAACAATGGAGGGAATCAAATGATCCTACTGTTACAAAATGTGTTACTGTGATGGGGAGGAGTGTAATCATGACCCAAGGAATGGGTGCCAATTTCCTTTGCTCCTGTTTCCATGCTCCACAACTCAGACACCTTGGACTACAGCTCTCAGCCTGCCATGAGCCAGGCTTCCAGAGAGGGACACAGCTGGCGAAGAGGAGGGAGGGAGGAGGCCATTGAGGTAGAAGAGATGGTGGAATGGAAGCTACAAGGTCTAACACAGCTTCTGATTTTTCTTTTCTTTTGGAGGCCTCTGCATATAGTGTACTCACTGCTCAGCTGACACTGGTAAGAATCGCAGTGTTTCCGGGTGGGCTGATGGCCTCTGTGGTTGACAAGCATATTGGGGCTGCAGAGCAGGGCCCAGCCCACCCCTCCAAGCCAATATCCAGACCAAACTGTTGCTTCTCCCTCAATCATAAACCCTCTCTCTTATCTCTCTCTGTCTCTGTCTCTCTGTGCACTCTCTATGTGAATAAATCATTTTATTAAATTTGTTATTAACCTGTTTTGGGGTCCTGTCCTTTCATTCTTGAGCACACAGGTGTGGACTTAAATAAGAGGCATCCCCAATTTCTTGCAGGGTTGTGCTACAGAATACATCTCTGTGAAAGGGGGAGGAACATTGCAGTAAAATGAGTGAGCAATAACCCCCTCCCCCATGCTTCTATTTGCATGTAGCTTCCAACAGCTACAATTCCCAAGACGCTGTGACCCAGACATTCTGAATAGGGGTGGTTGGGAAGGAGTGAGGTGGATATATTATGTAAGATGAAATGAAGGCCACTTGGGGAGGAGAGACTTAGAGGGGAGACGCATAGGTGAGAAACATGTGAAGAAGTTGCTCCAGGGACTTTAGTATGTTAGCAGAGAATGGCAGCCATTATCTTGACTTCATGGCATATTATATGGTACCTTTTAATTGGGGTCTTTCCTTCTGTTCCAGATCTCTGGTTCTGTCTAAACCCTTTCTTGTGATGCCCACCAGAAGGTACCTTAGATTTGTGGCTAATTTTTGGGCCTCAGCCACCCCATTTTTGTCTGAGTTTATTTGGCTAGGCATTTGGCCATGATAAGATAGGTGATTTTTGGAGTTTTATTGGGAATCTGATACTGGAAATCCTTAATATTCTCTCTCTCTCTCTCAAAGATCTTCCACATTCATACATTAATAGTATGCTTTCTTTGCTTTTGCACATGCAGACAGCTGACAGTTTTAGAACATGGTTCTTAGGAGTTTGGGACCCCTAGGTACACATGGTTACAGATGCTCCATTGCACTATTTATTCTCAGGAAAGGATGGGTCTGAATCAGATGGAGGAAGGAGTCCTGTGCTCCTTGCTATGAGGTAAGGAGCTGGTCAACATAAATAGTCATGGTGTTTTCTATCGTGAGCTGGCAATCCTGCAATGCTAAGGTTGTGAACAAAAAGACATAACTCAAGAACATAGAAATAAAAGGATTTATTTACAGAGGGAATAAGGCTAGAGTAAGAGAGATGGTATTGATGAGGGATGAATGCATTGGAGGCCAAAGGATGATCCCCAATCGCAGGCACCTGTGCTCTCCACTGCCTACATGCCTGGCCAGCCTCAGAGGCCACCAGAGTGGACAACACTGCCTTTCTTACCAGTGTCAGTTGGCCCAAGGATAGAGTACATTAGAGGTCTCAAAAAGAAAATTACAAAGCCACAAGACTCCAGTTTCCCCAATCATAGCCTACTTCCTCTTCCTTTGAAGGGCCCTCCCTTCAGGAAGTCCAATTTGTGGCAATTTGGGAATTGTGACTGGGAAAGGTGACTGCAGGGAAAATGGCACCCACTCACTGAGCTGGGATATGTTCTGTAACAGTATGTGTCACCAACACCATAACTGATGAATTAAAAGAGCATGATGGTCTGGGAACAAGAAGAACTGTATCTGCCTGTATTTGATCTGAGAGCAAAGAGTTAATTTCTGTGCACCTTAGTTTCACCATCTTTTAATGCAAGATTCTGAGTATGAAAATAACTGTCCTACCCACATTCCTGGAAATGGAGAAATGTGACAAAATATGTTGGAAAATTGTAGCATATAGTAGTACTTTGATATATATCTGGATTTTAACCCCAGCTTCCTCTCTTTCTATTGGAAAAATAAAGCGAACTTTCTGGAGTATATATTTCTTTTTTAAAAAAAGATTTGTTTATTTATGCATATAAGAACTGGGATATAGGCCAGAGGTGTGTTGGGGAGGAGGTGAGAGGATTCACCAAAGACAGAGTGGGGAGCAGAACAGGTGGATCTACTGAAATACATCGCCGAGGAGAGCAGCTGGAGAGACAGGAGAGGTTTGCTGTGCCATGTGGGTCAGCTCCCTGGCTGGGTATCAAACTCATGCCAATAGATTCATATTGCTGAGATTTAACCCCTTTCGGCATCAGGGAGGCCCTGGAGTATGTATTTCTTAATGTGAAAAATAGGAGGATATTTCAGGGTAAGGTGAATTGATCTTCAATTATTTTTCATTACTGTAGTATTAAAATGCCTTCATACAAAGCTATTTGTCCTCAGAACTCAGCCCAATTCCATACAATCATGTTGTAGTAAGAAACAATGAACTACTTTGTAAGTCTTAACTTATTTTGCGAAGAAAAATTGTTTTTCTTATCTTTTTAAAAAAATTTTAAATTATTATTTATATCTTTTACATTTTGTTTTCCCCTTGGGTAACCCACCACCAATTCACCCGTGACCCATCACCATGGTCCCTTGTGCCCTTTTCTACCCCATTTTGAGCTCTTGTCCTCTCCCTCCCTCTCTGGGTGCCTCTCTCATATTTGGTTCCCCTATATCCCTGTTATAAGCAAAACCATTCAATATTTTTCTCTTTCCTTCTGGGTTACTTCACTGAGCATGATTCCTTCTAGTTCCATTCATGTTGCAGTGAATTTGCAAAGAAAAATTCTTAACTGGTAATGAGCAAAGTGACAGAATGTGGGTAGGAATTTATTTGCCCAACAAGGTGGCCATTCTATTTCCATTCTCCAGTCAACAACCTCTTCTCTCTGTTCTGAGTTTCTAAGACACAGAGAACTGAGTCACATTCTTTGGCATTAGTTTCATAAGAGATTCCACTGAAAATTTTTATGTGATAGTCAAGGGCTATCTTCAGGAGAGGGTGCTGCCCAGCCAGACAAGACCAAGCTCCTGGTCTCACCAGAGCGGACCATGACCCACATCTTCTGCTTCATTTGACAGGTAACGAAGCATCCTGCAACTGTGCGCTGTGTGGTGGGCTTTTGCAATAATGGGATCTAGCAGAAGGAGAAGGATTATTTATGCTTAATTTTTCTTCCTTCACTGTGCCTTATGACAGGATGATTTTAGGACTAATCAGTTTTTAAAAGGCTGTGATCACCTTGCTGGCCACCTTAAGGAAACAGAGCGCCCACTAGTTTATCACAGCACTTTTCAGGTGCTATGTTTTACTTTGTGGCTTTAGTTTTCTCTAACAACTTTCCAAAGAAAGAGCCCTCTGTTGTCAGGTGTTAGAAGCCCAAAGACAGCATTTTGACTCTCAGGAATAATTGTCCTCCTCATGGAAGGGGGAAAATTCAGGAGGGAAATGTGCTGTTCACTTGCTGGAGTCATTGAGCTAAGGGACAAGGGCTTCCTCACACCCAGCTTCCTCCCACTCAGATCAAAGTAAAGTAAGCGAATGTTGCTGCCTTTAAAAATAAAGCTTAAAAGGGCCTCCCCGGTGGCGCAGCGGTTAAGCGCTGCGCTGTGGAGCTGTCGGCAGCAGTGACGCGAGTTCGACGCCCGGCCGGGGAGAATCCCACATGATGCGGCAGACCTCTCCTGCCTCGCCCGCTGCTCCCCTCAGCAGCGTATTTCTGATCTGCCTGTTCTGCTCCCCGCTCTGTCTCTGGTGAACCCTCTCGCCGCCCTACGCCTCTGGCCTGTACCCCAGCTTGTATGTATAAATAAAAAAAAAAATAAATAAATAAATCTTAAAAAAAAAAAAAATAAAGCTTAAAAGACTGAAGCTTTTGGGCTTCCCTGGTGGCGCAAGGGGTTTAGTCTCAGCACTATGAAGCTATCAGCAGCCACTGCAGCGTGAGTTCAATCCCTGGCCAGGGAACTTCCCACGTGGCGCAGCAGACCTCTTCTGTCTCATCCGCTGCTCCCCTCAGCAGTGTACTTCAGTCACTCTCTCTGTTCTGCTCCCTGCTCTGTCTCTGGTGAATCCTCTCACCTCCCATTCTCACCATTGGCCTACATCCCAGCTTTGTATGCATAAATAAATAAATCTTTAAAAAAAAAAAAGACTGACACTTTCACCTGTCAGCTGGACTCAGTAAGAAGTGATAAGGAAGCAATGAAAAACTACAAAACTCCACCAACCTCCTGTCGAAGAATAACCTGAATCTTCTCAGAAACCTGGCTGTGCACATTGCCCACCGCTGGAGGAACAGCCCTGATTGAGGAGCTGTGGTCACATTGTACAAGGAGGAGGCTGATTCTGAAATCATGAGTATCATCACCAATGAGACTGAGTCAGAGGAGACCCTACTTTTCTTAACTGTGGGTGATGTGAAAGGCGCCGGACTATTTTTATTATTATATATATTTATTTTACATCATTCTTCCTTTTTGTATAATGTAGGCTTTCTCCTCTCAGGTGTAGTCCGCATAAAATTCCCACCACCAATTCACCCGTGCACCATCATCATAGTCCCTTGTGCTCTTACCTCCCCTGTTTTGATCCCTCCCCTACTGAATATTTCTGATTTACGGTTGCCTGTTATTTTTGTTTTGTTAATTGATTATAATTTTTTTCCTGTCCCTTATTTCGTTCCTTTACATTCCTTCTATAAGTAAAAACTCCAGTATTTTTCTTTTGGGCTTATTTTACTACACATATTCCGTTCCAGCTCCATCCATGTTGCTGTGAATGGCATGAGTTTATCTTTTTGATTGCTGAGTAATATTCCATTGTGTATGTATTCCACACCCTCTTGATCCAGTAATTTATTTTTTGGCATTTGGATTGTTTTCTTATCTTACCTATTGTAAATAGTGCTGCAATAAACATAGGGATTCAGGTATCCCTTTGAATTAATGATTGTGTCCTTTGGGTAGATTCCTAGGAGTAGAGTTGCTGGGTCATATGGAAGTTACATTTTTAGTTGTCTGAGAAACCTCCACACAGCTTTCCATAGTGGTTGGACCAGTTTGCATTCCCACCAGCAGTATAGGAGAGTTTCTTTATCTCCACATCCTTGTCAATATTTGTTGTTTTCTGTTTTTTTTTTTTAATATTTGCCATTCTTGCTGGTGTAAGGTGGTATCTCATTGTGGTTTTGATTTGCATTTCCCTGATTACAAGTGATGTTGAATATTTTCTTTACATACCTGTTGGCCATTTGCATTTCCTCTTTGGAGAAGTGCCTTTTTAGCTCTTCTGCCCATTTTTTTGAGTGGATTGTTCACTCTGTTTTTGTTGTCTCCTCAGCTCTTTATGGAGCTTTGTTGTCAGTCCCTTATCAGTAGTATTGTGTACAAAAAATTTCTCCCAATCAGTAGGGTGTCTCTTTGTTTTGGTTAATGTCTCTTTTGCTGTACAGAAGCCTTTGGGCTCTTCCTACTAGCAGGGCCAGGGTGGCTGAGGTCCTGGATGGAGCATGGAAGAGAGGCTACTTTCAGGGCAAGGCCACCAAGATGAGCTGTGGGTGGGAGTGCAGGGGCTTCTCCAGGGCTACTTTAGCACGTAGAGCCCAGAGATATCAGGACTAGGGTTTCTCCTTGTTGCTCTTCCACTGAACAGCCCTCCTATGACCACAGAAAGAGTCTCTTGAACAATAAAACAGTTTGACTTGGAAAAAAATGGCTGAATGGCTGGTCTGTAAATGGCTGGTGTGAGTATCTCGGTGCTGGCAGCAAGCTCTCTGCATTTAACTGATGCAGACAGTTTCTTCAGAGAATTGATGATTTTTTTATTAGTTTATTTAGGATACCTGCTAAGATTTTGAGATGGAAATTTGGGGTAATTATAGTAGAACCAAACTCAGGCTTATATTCCAACTCCTATCAGTTTCTAGGATGCTGGGTGGCTGGGGTGGGGGTCGGTGTCTGGGTTTCTCAATGAGTTCATCAGAAAGTAAGTTTTAAAACCACTTCTCCCTTATGACATATAGGTTCCCTTTCATTTTCCTGTACCCCCATTCTCCATCCCAGTATTTTGATTCTCTACATTAGTAAACATATTGAATTGATTGTCCACTATGTATCAGGTACAGTGCTGGACTCTGCATATAAGACAATGAGCAAAAAAAGGAAAGTTCCTACTCACTGTATCTTTCAAATCTCAGAGTCTCATTCTTGAGGGCTCCTCAATTTTTAAAAAAAAAATGGAGAAAGGAGACTAAATTGCACTTTTTTGATACAAGAACTAATTGCAAAGCCCCATCTTCAGCTCTTGTGTGTGCCCTTAATTACACTAACAGAATGCAGAGTGTTAGTTGTGGGATGGAGTAGTTAGACAGGATTAACTGTTATCAACAAATTCAACTTGCCATGCTATCAAGAAACAGTGCAGATCTCCTCTAAATCTAACCAAAGGTGACTGCTCCTCTACGTTTAACACCCAAGGGAAGGCCTTTTAAACTTGTGCATAATTCTTCAACAAATGTCACCCAGAACTGTTTAATTGACATTTCAGAACACAAGGCATGTATTATGCATTCTCTTTGCACCACACAGAAAATTCATAACTTTGAATTCATAACAAAACAGGCATATTTGCTCAACATTTTTAAACTGTGAATATTTTTTCTAGTTAATGATGGTATGGTCTTGTACACTGAGCCCATCTGAGAGTCCTGAAGCAGCTGAACCCCATGAAAATGAAGTCTTTCAGTCAGTTTCTAACAGCTCTCTTAGTGCTTCGGGAATACTGGAGAGAGTCACTTTAGGCAGACTCCTTTCATTGCTATCATTATTCTATCTCTAATATTACAAAGCACCATCTTAACCATTTTTAATGTTTTGTTCAGTGACATTATGCACATACAATGTTGTGCATCCATCACCACCATCCATCTCCAGAAATTGTTCATCTTCTCAAACTGAAATTCCATGAACATCAAAAAATAACTCCTCATCTCCCACCATCCCCCCGCCCCACCTCACTCCTCCAGTCCTGGGTGACTGCAAATTCTGCTTTCTGTCTTAGTGAATTGACTACTCCAAATAATATAATACCATGCTATATAGACTATAATGCCATTAATACCAATAATATAATACCATGCTATATATAATATAATACCATTGCTAGAGCAATTTCACAAAAAGGAACAAACAAGACCCCAAGTTAGTAGATGGAAGGAAATAGTATAAATAAGAGTGGAAATAAATGAAATAGAATTTTTAAAAAGACTAAAATAAATCAGTGAAACTAAGAATTGGCACTTTGAGAAGCTATATAAAATAGACAAAACTTTAGCTAGCTAACAAGAAAAAGAATAGAAAAAACATGATAAAGAAAATCATAAATAAAATATGAGAAGTTACCACAGATAACAGTGAAATATAAAGAATCATAAAGAGTTTGCTATGAACAACTGTATGCCAAACTCTATGACTTGAAGAAATGGACAAATTTCTAGGTCAACATAGTCTACCAAGCCTAACCCAGAAAGAAGCAGATGAGTTGAACAAATTAACCACAGGAATGGAAATTGAAACAACAGTAAAAGTCTTCCCAGGAGCAAAGACCTAGGACCAGATGGCTTAACAAATAATTTTTAGCAAATCTTTAAGGAAGTACTGCCCTTTGCTAAAACTTTAAAAGCTAAAATTGCTCTTAAAAATACAAGAGGAGGGCCTCCCTGGTGGCGCAGTGGTTAAGTGCTGCGCTGTGGAACTGTCTGCGGTGGCGACATGAGTTCGATGCCCAGCCCGGGAGATTCCCACGTGGCGTGGCAGACCTCTCCTGCCTCGCCTGCTGCTCCCCTTAGCAGTGGATTTCTCTCCATCTGCCTGTTCTGCTCCCCACTCTGTCTCTGGTGAACCCTCTCACCGCCCCACGCCTCTGGCCTGTACCCTAGCATTGTATGCATAAATAAATAAATCTTTAAAAAAAATTACAAGAGGAAATATCCCCTAACACATTTTACAATGCCACCATTACCCTATTACTGAAACTAGAAAAAAATGACACAAGAAAAGACCAATATCCCTAATGAACATGGACACAAAATTTTCAACAAAATACTAGCAAATCAATTCAATAGTGAATCACAAAGGCTAGGTATCGTGATCAAGTGGAATTTATTCTAAGGATGCAATGATGGTTTACATCAGTCAACGTAACATACCAACAAAAGTAAAGACAAAAATCATATGATAATATCAACAGATGATGAGGAAGCATTAGACACACGTTTATGATAAAAACAAGACGGGAAGAGATGGAAACTACCTCAATATAATAAAGAAAATTTCGCAAACCAACAGCTGATATCATACTCAATGGTGAGAGACTGAAAGCTTTCCTCATAAGATGAGGGAAAAGACAAAAATCTCTGTTGTTATCACTTCTGTTTAACTCAGTGCTAGAGGTTTTGGTCAGAGCTATCAGATAAACACAGAAAATCAAAGGAATCCAAGTTGAAAAATATGTGAAACTATCAATATTTTCAGAGGATCTGCTATTTGTAGAAACTCCTAAAGACTCCTTCAAAAAAATTATTAGAAACAATAGATGAATACAGCAAAATGACAGGCTACAAAATCAACACACAAAAGTTCATGATCTTTTTACATACAAACAATGAATGGGAAACAAGGAAGTTAAGAAAATAACTCCACTTATAATTGTTGCAAAAAAAGTACATCAGTCATATCTTAATTAAGGAGATAAAACCTGATATAATGATATCTACAAGATGTTATTAAAAGACTTAGTAATTGACACAAAGAAGTCTCTCACATAGGTGTGGGTGGGAAGAATGGATATAATCAAATCTACCTTCCTAAAATGACATATAAGCTTAACATAATCCCCATCAAAATACCACTCATATTCGTCAATGAAATTGAATAAAAGGTAATGAAATTTGGGCCTCCCTGGTGGTGCAAGGGTTAAGTCTCAGTGCTAGCAAGCTATCACCAGCCACTGCAGCCTCTACATCTACAGGTCCATCATCATCTTCAGTTACTACTGGACCTTTGAAAATTCTGTCAAATTGCATGTTCTGCTTGAAAACTCCTCTGCTCTCTACTCTACCTGCAAGACACTAGTGAGTCTCCAGTGCTCCACTCTCTCTACTCCATGTAGATGTAGAGGGAGAACAAGGGACAAAGGAGGACCACAAAGTTGATAAGTAGGGGCAAAGAGTAGATTTCCCAGTGGGGGAGTTAGCCTGTGTGCTGGGTTGGAAATGAAAGAGGAGTGAGGGAGCTACAGATGGAGAAGAGGGAAAGGGCTTTAGGTTTATTTTTCTTTCATGGGTAAAAATAGGAGGGACCACAAAGCATGATTTTGTATTAACTACAAAAATTCAATTTTTGCAAGGTATCTCATTTATGGAATAATGAAAATAAGATACAGATTTGTTTTCTTAAAAAAAAATCCGGTGGCTGGATTACAGAATGCCAAGGCCCGCAGAGAATGCCAAGAAGGGTCCAGGAGAAATGGGTGGTCATAGTCAGTGAGTTGGACCAAGAGTCTAGAGGGAAGCAGAGGAAATAACATATGACTGGGGAGTCAGGGAGCAGAGCATTAAGACGGAAGAGACCATCGATGTCACCCACTAACACCAAGAATAAAGAAAGAAGAGGCTCAAGGGAATGCACAGGGACAGATGTTGGCCCCCAAAGGGATAAGAGAATGTAAGCGGTCAGGGATTTCCAAAGTTTTCTCCAAGATTTAAGTGTTCTGGTTCTATACAAAATGTAACTGGATGATTACCAGGATCTCCTGTTGAAAAGTGGTTTCCCTGTAAATAAGACTTTGGAGAGAATGGCCAGATCACATTTATGACTTAATAGCTTTTAACTGTTCATTGTTTTGTTTGTGGTTTTCACTTGGGCCTATTGAGATATGGGAGTCAGTGGTTAAGCAGTGGGTTATGGGGGCTGAGTTACAACTCACATGACTCTAAGGTCCAGGAATGGGCAGCCCGAGGCTCTGTCAAGGTAATAGCACCTATCCCCTTAGGTCAATGCCAATATTAGAAAAAACATCACACCTCCTTCAGGGTCCCTGGGAAACACTGGGTGTTCCTGACATTAAATCTGCAGACTTCTGCACTCTTCCTCTCCCACACATCAAGGATGGAATTTGTTTTTAATGAAAATTGTTTGATTTGGGTTGTATAATTTCTCCAATCCCCCCTTCTTTCTTACTTTCTTTTGGATTATTTGAACATGATTTAGAATTTCATTTTAATTAATTTATTTATTTTTAGCTATAACTCTTGTCGTTATCTTTTAGTGGCTGCCAAATACATTAAAATGTCAACACTTCAAGTCTACCTAGTATTAGTAATATGCATTTCATATAAAGTATAAAAACTCTAATGTTGTGCAAAATCATTCCCAGCCACTTCTTATTCTGCAATTTTCGTATGTATACATCTGCATATATCTTACACCCCACAATACAGTTATAAATCCTTGCTCTAAAAGCCACACATAGTTTAATTTTTAAAGACTTATTTCTATTTTATTTATGCATACTAGAACTGGGGTGTAGGCCAGAGGTGTGAGGGTGAGCGGATTCACCAGAGCCAAAGTGTGGAGCAGAACAGACAGATCTACTAAAATACACCCCTGAGGAGAGCAGCGAGACAGGAGAGGTCTGCTGTGCCATATGTGGGTTAGCTCCCTGGCTTAGGATCGAACTCATGCCTCAGAGACTGGGGATAGCTTGATAGTGCTGAGACTTTAACCCTTGCACCACCAAGGAGGCCCAAAAGGAAAAGTATTATATTTGTCTACAGTTATTATCCTAGGGCTCTTACAAGGGAGAATAATTCAAGACAATATACAGTATTGTAGAATTTAGAGATCATTGAAAGAGTCCCCAATAGCCATAGGAATTATCTGGGTGATTTAGATACTGACCTCCTTTTCTATGTTATATTTCATTTCTCTGATCAAATCATTGGTAATTGGTAATTTTCTTTTTCCTATCCATCTTTTATGCAATCAGATCTAACAAAATTGCCTTTAGTTCTGTCCCTTTGTTAGTGGGCAGACTGAGGGCACCTTAAGACCCACAAACTTTCATGTGCTTATTATGTTATTCCATACACCATGTAAAGACAAAGTATTTTTAGTAAGATATATTCAACAGAAAAGAACTTTGATAGAATTATTGTGCATAAGCAGAAGAGAAATTATAGTTTCCCAGCGAACACCCAAAGTTACCTATAACCTTGTGGATAAATGCCCAGGCAGACAGGGTTGGTCCAAAGCAGGGCCACTGAGGCCTGAAAGCTTGCTGTAAGTGTAAGGTCCTTCTCATGGGGCACCATAAGACAGGGGCAAAAAGGGCCAGGAAAGTCCAGAAAGAAAGTAGGAAAATCAAAATACAAGTCAAGATAAAAGCTGCCATTGTCAACCTCCCAACACGTCTTGGTTCTCTTATCCACATCTTTTCCAATTACTTCCTTCCATGTCTCCCAAGTTCCTGATTCAAGTGCAAGGCTGTGAAGCAAGCATAACTTCTCTACGTGTCTTCCGCTCCATGTGCCTCCTCCAAGTCTTCTCATCAAATCTTCTCTTCTAAATCCTTTCTAGCTTCCCCTCACCACTCGGCTCTACCATTTATTAGGCGGGGCAGGGAACCCAGAACTTCCCCTTTTTAGACTGCACTGTTACACATTAAACATTCTGCAATGAGTCTACATCATGATAATATCTTAGCTAGAAGATAGGGCTCTCTGGTTCTCTGTCTCATCAACTGACATATTGTAATTGCTTCTTTCAGATCTCCCTTGAGAAAATGTCATTTTGTCTTTTCTATGAAAATGATTTGCCTGGTCTTTTTTCCGTGAAGAAGCACCACCAGGTGGCACTAGTCCAGCTTCTGTAGGTTGTAGACCAGCAAACATTTAAAGACCCAAACTATACTAAACCTCTTAATGGGTATATCTGAATTCTCAGAAAGGCTGTCATGGGGCAGGGGTGATTAGTTATAGTTATAGGGTTAGAGTAACTAGGCAAATTAAATGTGACTCTTCGGTGTGAATGCTAACAAAGAGGATTCTAAATTAGTCACAGAGAGAAAAGAACCACTATGGCTTTAGAGTAACAAAGCCCATACAGTCAAGCAGAGTTCTCCCAACATTTTCCGTTAAGGCAACTGGAAGTGGAGCGGCCCAAGTGACAGGTGGGAGCAGGGTCTGGAGTGAAGATTCGAATTGTTACAAGGTAGGGAGAGGGGCACCCCCAGAGCCCCCAAACCTGCCCGTTCTAAATAGGTTCTGCCGTTCGCTGCATCAATACAACACATACAGGACCTTAAGTGGAAATAGACTTTAATACAATTAGAAAAGACAGAGAAGACAAAGAATAGAGTTTCTAAATCAAACATCCAAAGTCACCCAACCCCTTGTGGATAAAAGTCCACCGAAATGGGATTGGCCCAAAGCAAGGCCCAAAAACCTGCCACAAGTATAAAACAGCTTTTGGCAGGAACCCATCCATACAAAAGGGTCAGAAACAGCCAGACAATTCTGGGAGTTAAAGAGCAAAATCAAAGCCAATATCAATGTTGGCATAGCCAGCCTCCCCACAGGTCTCTCACCCACATCTGTTTCAATCCAGGCCATTGTAGCTTCTTTATAAGTCTCTCTGCTCCTTGTGCCTCTTCCGGCTCTCCATCCTGCTTCTTTCCTTCTTCTATCTGTTCTGTGTCTTGAGAGTCTTGTCTCTTCTTTTCTAGCTTATCTCCTGCTCAGCTCCACCCTCCCTTGGGTGGGTCAGGGAACCTAGAACACACCCTTTTTCTTAGGGACCACCCTATTACAAAAGCACAAGGAAGGAAATGGAAATGGCTAGAGAAAAGGAAGGGATCTCTGATAACAGAATAAAGTCAGTAACAGCTACAGCCACAGAATCTTGAACAGAAGTTTGGCTGGAAAAGACACTGAATTCATTTTACTTCTGCATATGTCTTTCATCAGAGGGTTTTACAACACTGTGCTCACACCGATCCTTGTTCAGGGAGCAGTTGCCTATGTTTTATGAACATTGCAGTGGAGTCAACGTTTCATGCTAATGGAGAACACAAAATATGTTGATAGAAACATAGCATAAGAAATGATTCTGCTACTGATCGGCGGCTAGGGAGGAAGGGAAGGGCACCATACCTGTTTCAGGGCAACCCCAAAGGGAAACAGGGTAACCTGGGTATGAGTCCTCACCCACACACTTAAGAACTCAGGACAACACTCAAGGGCAGGCATACAGGGAAAACTTAATAAAAAGTTTTATTTATAAGAGAAATGAGAAGAGGGAGAACACAGAGAGGGAGAGATTAATTGATCAGTGCTTCCTACCGGTACTGCTGTCTGAGCTGGGACTCCAAGAGCTTGCTGAAGGCAGGAAAAGCCAAGTGAGTACAGGCCCACATGTGTTCCTCTTTTATACCAAGCCTGGTTGCTTAAGTCCACCCTGAGTTCCCAGCAATTCCCCCCTTCATGAAGTCAAGATTCATGATAAATTCACGGCATTATGAGAGTCGTAATCCTTGGTGCCTGGGATCTGTTTGGCATGGAGGTGGGAATGGAGTTCATAAAACATCCGTGGGTGGAGTTCATTCAGTACATACTGTTCCCCCAACATCCCTACTGTAGGAATCTGCACATACACACCTAACACAGGCTGCACATACATACTATGAATAATGATCAGTTTTCTTTAAACTAAAACTCTTCTTTTGAACTGAGATTCTTGCCCCATGATGCCTAAATGAGTGCCCGGCACTGACGCTATTAGCTGTACCCAGGTCAAGATAACCTAGAAGCTGACTACAAGTTCTGGACACTGAATATGATGAATACCAGGCTGTTCTGAGTCTAGCCATCCTTTTCTAATTCATTATTAAAAGGTCAGCTTGAGATGAGATGCCAGAACAGTTTCTTCAGGACGCAGTGTCCACTGTTCTCTCAGGTCAATGGCCAGTGATCTGAAATATGAACGTGCTTATAGATTCAATTCCTGTCTCTGCTCATTGGTTTTCTGTAGTGACCAGAACCCAACACTTGAACCCAAGCTTAGTCCCAATAATAGTACTAAATATCTGCAAACTCATTTTGTAACAGGGTGGTCTCCAGGAAAAAGGGTATGTCTCAGGTTCCCTGTCCCACCCAAGGCAGGGTGGAAATGAGCAGGATATAAGAATCTGGAGAAGAGAGACAGGACACACACAGAGGAGACACAGAACAGAACACAGAAGACAGGAGGAGATGGAAGAAGGATGGAAAGCCAGAAGAGGCCCAAGGAGAAGAGACTTGTAAAGAAGCTGCAGTGGCCTGGACTGATTGAAAGAGTTGTGGGTGAGAGACCCGTGGGGAAGTTAACAATGGCTATGTTGATTTTGGTTTTGATTTTGTTCTGTTCCTCTCAGAATTGTCTGACTGTTTCTGACCCTTTTGTATAGGTCCCTGCCAAAAGCTGTTCTAGACTTGTGGCAGGTTTTCGAGACTTGCTTTGGGCCAATCCCATTTGGGTGGACTTTTACCCACGCGGAGTTGGTTAATGTTGGGTGCTTGACTTAGAAAATGTATTCTTTGTCTTCTCTGTCTTTTCTAATTGTATTAAATTTCCTTTCCACAAAAGGTCCTACATGTTTTGTATTGATGCAGTGGATGGCAGAACCCATTTAGAACAGGGCAGGTTTGGGGTTTCCGGGGTGACCCTCTCCCTGCCCTGTAACAATTTGAGCCCCCAAAATTGTTTAACCACAGTTGTTTCTAACCTCATAAATAAAAATGCAATATTAAAGGAAAATTAATTGCATTAAAAAATTAAGACAGAAATGTGAAGGAAGTCTTGGTGCAGAACTGGCTTAACTAAGGTGGAGGGGCAAAGGCAAGGGACAAGCAGATATATACCTACACCGCAACTGAAATCACAACATTTCCTGGAAAACACACAAACAGCTGGAATTACATCCTTGAGAAGTCTCCTCTACTCCTTGATAGCTTTCAGTCTAAGAAAAGAAGACCAGCCCTGAGAGCCAGCCATCAGTTTGTAAACACAAAATGAGGCTGTCTCTTGTGAACACAAACACTTGAATCAGTCCTCCATTGGAGGAGACTACTCTGTGACAGAGATTGAAAAGACAAAACCAAGGCCACTCCATAATCATGTTTGAATAAAGTAAGGATGTCATCCAACTACAAAAATGACCTTATATCTTAATCCTCGCTAATTGACTACTGCTTTTTGATCAATTATAGTTTTAGTCACAATCTATTCTTCCAACTTCTAATAATAATTACTTAGAGAGGGCCTCTTTGGTGGCACAGTGGTTAAGCACTGTGCTGTGGAACTGTCAGCAGCGACGCGAGTTTGACGCCTGGCTAGGGAGGTTCCCACATGGCACGGCAGACCTCTCCTGCCTGGCCTGCTGCTCCCCTCAGCAGTGTATTTCCATCGATCTGCCTGTTCTACTCCCCACTGTCTCTGGTGAACCCTCTCGCTGCCCCATGCCTCTGGCCTGTACCCCAGCTTTATGCATAAATAAATAAATCTTTAAAAAAATTACTTAGTTATCTAAGTACTAAGTATTAATTAGATAACTATCCAATTACTTAGATTATTCCAGCATATAGCAAAGTCCTGTTTCCTTAAATATTCCCCAATTACCTAGTGTAAACCTGAATACTATTAGACCTGTTTTAATGACTTGGAGTTTTTGCATTTCTCCTCTTGGTGTGAATTCTCCCTGGGGCAAGAGTTAATAAACTTAACTACAAGTGATGTTGATTTTTAGAAGTCAACAGAGAGTGGGGTTCTTGGGTTCACTCTGGGAGAGGTTTCACCAGAGCTCCCCTTTCAGCGGTGCACAGTTTCTCCATGATGCAGAGATGCCAAATACACTTAAAGAACAGGTTTATTAGGGAAAGAGAAGAACAGAGCGCACTCGCATAGACATGAGTGGGCAGGAAGAGCCGCCCGAAAGGGACAGGCCTGCTAAGAGAGGCCTGCATGGTTGCAGGCAGGCGGGCGGCCTTGAGGAGACCTGCCCTGCTGAGGGAGGTCAGTGAATAGAAGCCCCGGTATGCTACAGGACACTGGCAGGCAGGAAGCTGCTAGGCTGCTGCCCTGTAGAGCGACAGAGAACTGGTGGAAGGGACACCTGCATAGACACAGGTAGGCAGACAGGAGGCGCTGCTGCCCCGAGCCAGAGCAGAGATTGCACTGATAGAGTTTTCTCTTTGGGAGGGATTCACACCTTCCACCAGTGGTTTGTTTGTTGTTAGAAAGGGACCAGAGATTGTCTTGACACTCCTTATGCTCCCTATAGCTGCTTATACCTGCTTGAGTGATTATGTTAACCCCTTCTTCCCCACCACCTGTGTGGGTCCTATCTCCTCCTGCACAAGGCATCAATAAGGCAATTTATTTACATATGGGGTAGGAGAGGGGTTGTATTCCAAGACTCAAGTTTGCTTTTATAAATCCTTCTTTGCTTTTGTTCATAGATTACCTTTATATTCTAGTCACTTAAACATATTATCATAAAGGTATATTTCTTTATCATTTATAATATTTTTTGAGTTTAGGTTAATATTGTCTGATATTAATATAACTATACAGGTTTTGGGAAAATTAATATTCCCATGGTATGTATTTTGTACTTTCTGTATCTCTTTGGAGTTATTGCTATATTGGATGCTGCCAAATCATGAATAATTTAATGAAACCAAATGGATCTTCAAAATTACTCTGCTGTATTTTTCTTAACACATGAAAGACCTAATTGTAAAAAATCAAAAAGAAATAGAACAAAATTGCTTGGTTACAATTCATTAGTTTTCTATCCAGAGGGAAGTAGTGGAACAAATTCTGATTCGTCTATAATAAGCACTGTGCCAGACACTGGGAGATTCCAACCATTGTTTAAAAAAAAGTAAAACTCATTTACATTAAAGAATGTCTCTATGTACCACACATATGTAGATACATAGGAAAATAAAAGATCCGTTCTAAACTGTGTGATTGGGAGATAGGGTTTCCCACCCATAGTGATGGAAAGTTAAAATAGAAAGATTTAGAATGGGAGGTCTCACAAAGACAAGCACTAGAGATGGGGTTAGGGGCATTTAATCTTAACTAAAACAGCTATGTAGGGTTCCAGAAATCTAAAATGAGGTCAGAAAAGATTATCAGCCAGAGGTGGGGGCAGAGAGGATTATTGATCTTAGAAGACCAACACAATGTTACTCCAAGGCAATAATTTCCACAATAATTCCATCCAAGAACACTATACAAGAATACCCCTTGCTCTGACAAAATGCAGTTCTTGTTTTTTAGGACTGTCTGCCTGGGTCTATGAAGATGTCTCTTTCTTAACCTTTTCAAAACTGAGGTTTATTTTCTTTTAAGAGTGCTTGTCTGTGTCTATATGGACATTCACTTTCCTTTTCTTCTTTCTTCAATAAACTTGCTGCGTACCGATGAACTCAAATGTTCATCAAGCCCCATCACCTGAATCTCTACAATACCAACTAGCAATTCTCTGACACCAGCCAAGTGTCTTACAGTTCTACTCATTTTTTAAAATATTTATTTATTTATGCATACAAGCTGGGGTACAGACCAGAGGCATGGGGTGGCGAGAGGGTTCACCAGAGACAGAGTGGGGAGCAGAACAGGCAGATAGAGGGAAACACACTGCTGAGGGGAGCAGTGGGCCAGGCAGGAGAGGTCTGCTGCGCCACAGTTCTACTCATTTTTGACACTACCTGTGTTATGGAGCAGGGGGAGCGGTACTCCAGCACCCCAAACCTGCCTGCTCTAAATGGGTTTTGCCATTTGCCCCATCAAGACAAAATACACTCTATAAAGACCTTCAATAGAAAATAACTTTAATACAACCAGTGTGCAATAGAGATAGTGTGCAATAGAAAGAAGAGAAAGAATATAGCTTCCAACACCCAACGTTACCCCTCCTTTCATGGGTAAATGCCCAGTCAAACATGGGTTGGCCCAAAGCAGAACTGCCGAGACCGAAAAGCTTGCCAAAAGTTTAAGGCACCTTCTGGTGGGAACCCATAGGAAAGGGGCAGAAAGAGTCAGGCAGATCTGGATGGTAAAGGGCAAAATCAAAATCCAAGTCAAGATAAAGGCTGCCATTGTCACCTTCCCCATATGATGGAGGAGATAGAACTTAAAAAAGGGAACACAAGAGTTGAACCTGACCCACACAGGTGGTGGGGGTAGAAAGGGTTAGCATAATTACTTTAAGCAGGTATCAGAGGTTATAGGGAGTGTAAGGAGTGTCAGGACAATCTCTGGCCCTTTTCTAATCCTACATGATTAACAATAAATAAGCCACTCCTGTAAGGGATGAGCCCTTCCCAAAGAGAAGACTATATCAGTTTGATCTCTCAATGGCACACTATCTCAGTTAAAGAGAACGGAAACTTGAGAATGGTTACTTGGGGGAGGGACTAGAGGCAGAGGACAAAGAAAAGGGAACTGTTGCTCTGTCTTCCATTTCCTCAAGAACTAGAATTTTCTGTAGTGGTAAGTTCTCACATGTTATTTATGTGATACAAGAAAGGCAACAACTTTAAAGAAAAATCTGGATAGAATTCAGCAGTTAATAATGAAATGATACTGCCTTTTGTCGTGGTATCACTGCTAAATTTAAAATCCCAAGCAGAGATTTTAATTTCATTCCTTGCCTAGCAGGTGAGTTTGAGAGGCTTGAATGGATAAAGTAGTAGCTGGGATTGCCAAGGGAAACTGAACATTAAGCTGATGATACAAAAAGCCTCTAATCTTCTATGCTAATTCAGATCATCAGGGAGTACACATCCCAGACTAGTCACCCTAAACAGTCAGTGATACCTGGAGTATAAATAGAGCCATAGGACCCCTCACTTTCTGCAGCAGATCATGCCTGTCTCACCTGCTGCTTCTCTTAGCAGTGTATTTCAATAATACCCATATTAGTGGGAAAGACACATGATAGACTCTAAACCACAAGACACCATGGGTGGGAGTAAGTTTGGTCAAGGCTCTCTAAAGGAGAGTACTTAGAAGATCCCTTACACAGAATGAGGCCTCTTCAGGAGGCCTGAGTGTGCAAAATAGTGCACTGTACCGGAAGAAACTTCTGGGAAAAGGAAGGGACAGAATGAACAAGAAAGCTGGGGGGAAAGAAGAAACTTCCCAATTCTGCATAAAATGGATTCTGAATCTACCAACATTCTATGCCTGGGTCAGTTGGGTGAGTTTCCAGTCACTAGAACAGCACAAAGAGGAGGTAGAACTGTGCACCAAACCCTAAAGACACTCTGAGAAGTTTCTTTTTTTTTATTTTTTTAAAGATTTGTTTATTTATACATACAAGCTGGGGTACAGTCCAGAGGTGTGGGGCGGCAAGTTGGTTCACCAGAGACAGAGTGGGGAGCACAACAGGCAGCTCAGAAATACACTGCTGAGGGGAGCAGTTGGCGAGGCAGGAGAGGTCTGCCGCACCATGTTGGATTCTCCCCGGCTGGGTGTCGTCAAACTTGGCATTGCAAGCTGCTGGCATGACTTAGTGAAACCAAATCCCCACAGCATAAGCCTCAGGTCAAGACTAGCTCTTTCTCACCACTTAAGCAGCAGCACATGCCACCATCTTTGTTGGTACAGCAAGGTGGTGCCTGTCTCACCTGTCTCACCACCACCCCCACCCCCAAAGGAAGTATAGACATGGGGAAAGGGCCAACTTTGCCTGGAGGCTTGTACCAAAGGAATTCGGTTTCATTAGGTTAAACGGTGTCTCAGCCATGGCTCTGTTGTCCCAAGTCTCCTCCATTGCCTTTCCTTTGCCTCTAAATCATACATGGGGCATTTCTAAGTGTGTGTTGTTTTCTTTCAAGAACAAAAGGCGCCATCACAGCAAATATGTCCATATTATAAGATCAGGACTTGTGAGTCCTAGTGTAAGTTATGGTCAAGTAGGCAGCTTCGGGGACAGTATAGACAGGACTTTGGAGAGAAGGACACTAAATTCTGAGTGGTGCCAACCAAAACATACTCCAGAGATGAGGTCAGAAATCCAGGAAAGCTAATGGGGGCAGTAAATCTTAAGGCTAAACTTTTTTTTTTAAAGATTTATTTATTTATACATACAAGCTGGGGTACAGGCCAGAGGTGTGGGGCGGCGAGAGGGTTCACCAGAGACAGAGTGGGGAGCAGAACAGGCAGATCAGAAATACACTGCTGAGGGGAGCAGTGGGCGAGGCAGGAGAGGTCTGCAGCACCATGTGGGATTCTCCCCGGCTGGGTGTCGCCAAACTTGCATTGCGAGCTGCCGACAGCTCCACAGTGCAGCGCTCAACCACTGCACCACCAGGGAGGCCCACTCTAAGAAGTTTCTTATAAGACCATATTCAGTTGCCTTTGGGGCCATTCTGACCTGAGGCAGTGAATTTGGAAAATTAAAAGAAAATTACTTGGTATCTTCAGAAAATGCAACTGCTAGGAGCTGGGGTTATTACAGGGCAGGAGGAGGGGCACCACAGAAACCCCCAAACCTGCCCATGCTAAATAGGTTCTGCCATCCTCCCCATCAAGATAAAACATATAAGACCTTAAGTGGAAAAGAAACTTTAATAACTTTTTTGAATACAAAAAAGACAAAGAATAATGGTTTCTAAACTAAGCACCCAACGTTACCCATCACCTTGTGGGCAAAAGTCCACCTGTAACAGGGTGGTCCCCAGGAAAAAGGGTGTGTCCCAGGTTCCCTGTCCCACCCAAGGTAGGGTGGAACTGAGCAGGATATAAGAATCTGGAGAAGAGAGACAGGATATACACAGAGGAGACAGAACACACAGACAGAAGACAGGAGGAGACGGAAGAATGATGGAAAGCTAGAAGAGGCCCAAGGAGCAGAGAGACTTGTAAAGAAGCTGCACTGGCCTGGACTGATTCAAAGAGATGTGGGTGAGAGACCCGATGGCTATGTTGATTTTGGTTTTGATTTTATTCTGCTCCTCACAGAATTGTCTGATTATTTCTGACCCTTTTGGATGGGTCCCTGCCGAAAGCTATTTTGGTTCCTCCCAGAATTGTCTGGTTGTTTCTGACCCTTGTGTGTGGGTCCCTGCCAAAAGCTGTTCTAGACTCGTGGCAGGCTTTCGAGACTTGCTTTGGGCCAATCCCGTTTGGGTGGATTTTACTCATGAGGGGTTGGTTAACATTGGGTGCTTGACTTAGAAAATATATTTGTCTTCTCTGCCTTTTCTAATTGTATTAAAGTTTCTTTCCTCAAAAGGTCCTATATGTTTTGTATTGATACAGTGGATGGTGGAACCCATTGAGAACAGGGCAGGTTTGGGGTTTCAGGGGTGCCCCTCTCTCTGCCCTGTAACACACCCAAAAGGGATTGGCCCAAAGCAAGGCCCAAAGCCTGCCATGAGTCTAAAACACCTTTCAGCAGGGAACCACAGGAAAGGGTCAGAAACAGACAAGTCTGTGAGGAAAAGAGCAAAATCAAAATCAAGATCAACGTTGCCACAGTCACCTCCCCACGGGTCTCTCACCCACATCTGTCTCAATCAGTCCAGGCCAGGGCAGCTTCTTTACATGTCTCTCTGCTCCTTGTGATTCTGGCTCTCCATCCTGCTTCCTCCTTTCTCCTGTCTCCTCTCTCTCTTCTCCAGCGTCTTATCTCCGCTGCTCAGCAACATCCTCCCTTGGGTGGGGCAGGGAACTGGAACACACCCTCTTTCCTGGGGACCACCTGTTACAGGGGCACCACAAAACTCTCAGAGTGGTTAACCATCTGGATAAAAGCCTGCTCACTGATAATTAACTCTTTGTTTGAATCACTAAAAAAGCCAGTTAGAGATATGTTAGAATGGTTTCTTTGGAACATGATGCTTGGAAGATCTCAGATTCATTGGTGCATCTAATAAATCACAAATTATTAAGAGTCAGTTTTTGTCTTTACTTACTGGTTTTCTGGCATGTGGCAGGCAAAAAGTACAGATTATTTTTCCAGCAACAGTCCTCTGTCCTACTCTCTAGTGATAAGCTTTACAAAACATCTCCACGCCAGAGCATCATTTTTCATCCGAGGCTTCATTCAAAGGAGCAGGGCTTTCAGGCAGAAGAAAGTAGGAGCTCTGAGGCAGGGTCTACTGTTTTCACTCTCCCTCATGGTATTAGATGCTGCCTGGTTATCTTTTCTCTGGGTGCCTATCTATGGTCTCTTTCTGCACTACACTTGGGAGAAGGGGAAGAAAGGCTGTTAGCAGCCAGCCACTTGCATCCTGAGGATGTCTGTTGATGTAGAAGACTTATTGAAATGTCTATACAGGGCCTCCTCTGTGGCCTAGGGGTTAAGTCTCAGCACTATCCCTGCTAAGTCCTGAGTTTGATTCCTGGCCAGGAACCTAACCCACATGGTGCAGCAGACCTTCTCTTTTTTTATTATTACTTTTTAAAAGATTTATTTATTTATGCGTACAAGTTGGGGTGTAAGCCAGAGGTGTGGGGGGGGGGCGGTGAGAGGATTCACCAGAGACAGAGTGGAGAGCAGAATAGGCAGATCTACTGGAGTACACTGCTGAGGGGAGCAGTGGGCAAGGCAGGAGAGGTCTGCTGCGCCATGTGGGAATCTCCCTGGCTGGGGATTGAACTCGTGCTGCAGTGACTCTGGATAGCTTCCTAGTGCTGTTATTTAACCGGTTGTGCCACCAGGGAGGCCCTGATCAGAGTAGTTTCTTGGAAAATAGAAAAGAAAGCCAGATTTGGGTGGGTTTAAGATAGAATAGGAGACAGTAGCATGTGTAGACAAATATTTCCTGGAGGATTACACAAAAGCACAAGAAAATGAGCCATGTTTGGGAAGGGAAGTGGGGACCAGGCCATTCATCTAGGTGCTTGTATAGAGTAGGGCGCAGGGCGCCTGCCCCTAACACACTCCAGTCCATGGAATTCTCAGTCACAGGCTCTCCCCAACCATCACAACCATCATCACCAGATGAGATCCCAGAATAGGGAAATAGGAACTGGAAGGAAAATCTCCAGAAATATGAAGGGATATCTTTCCAGCTGAAAGCAACACTACAGGTCCAATCATTCCTCTGCTAAAGAGAAATTCCCAGAGGGACTCTGGATCCTCCCAGAGACGGGACTCTGCCTGGATAAACCTCAAACTGAAACAGTCCCCACGTCTTCACCAGTGCGTTGCTTTTAGCTTTTTTGCACATCTTTCCTCTGGGCTGGTTTAAACTCAAAGCTAGATGTGGCTAGGGTTTTTTTGTTTGTTTTAGGTGGAGGAGTAATTAAAATGAGACATAACCATTATTAGTGAATTTGCTTTGCTAATCTAAGCCCGGGAAGGAAATAGGACTCAGAATTTACTATGAAAGCAGTCCCTTATTCCGCTTCCTAGTCTTTTTGGCAGAAGTGTCAGGAAGGCCAGACTTTGTACATCAGACCCCTTCTGTAGGGGCAGGAAGACTCAGAGAGAAGGTTCTTTGTGGAGCTGCGCAGACGGGTCAACAGGATAGGAGGACTCCTGGAGCCCTTGGTGGCTTTTTAGGCCTCTTGTAAGGAGGCAACCAGGCCCAGGGAAGGCAATGGGGCCGGGGGTCAGGAGGCTGGCAGGCCTCCCAGCCTCTGGTGAATCTTCACTCTTTTTGGGCTCTCTGGCAGCGTCTCGCGGTCTCTCTGCTGCACCCCAAATGGTTTTCTGCTCCATGCTATGTTCGCTGCTGTTGCTGCTGCTGCCGCCGCTGCCACTGGTGCTTCATCTCTTCTGCTTATAAGCCCAGTCTCTGGCCCCGGGGTGCCCACTCACGCATGCCCACACCCCACTTAAGGTGCCTGCCCTCAGGCATGTGTGTAGGACTGCAGAGGTCTATCATTGAGGAGAGGGCGGAAAAACCTGATGACTCTCTTGTTTACCCTACACCTTCCAACTGTCACTCCTGCACTTATTTCTCAGAGGGCACATCCCTGCAGGGGCTGTGCAGTCCTCTGGCTAACTTCGGAGCGAGCAGTGGGTTCTTGTTGCAGCAGTTCTGAGTGGTCGATCTGTCCCCTCGTTAATGGTGGGGCTGCCTTTCATCTTCGGTCCATTTGACAGGTGCTGGGGATGTTCAGTTGCTGGTGAAGCAGTAGGAGGGTTCTAAGGGTTCTCCTATTATTTATTCCTTTAAGGGTATATCAGAGAGGGTAGAGGGACCTTCACTAGATAGCTGACCTCTCTTCATCTTAATGTACTTCCTCTCTTACCACCTCCCAGTAATTTCAGGTTCTGGCAGAATACTGGTGTGCGCCTGCAAGGAGGGCTAAATGGTAACAGGATTATTGACTCAGCCATTGTGGTGATAGTGAATAGGTGGGTGAAAACTGAAGCATAGTTCTCAGTGGAAAGTGTTTCCTTGAAGAGCAATGTCCCGCAATGTGTGGTCCAGTGTAGCAAAGTGCCAGACATGCTTATACTTTAGGTCCTGTGCCACTCCCTAGCAAATCTACAGGAAGGTTTTTGGCCCTTTCCCTGCTCTCTCAACAACTTCCCAGCTTGTCAGTGTGGTGGGTGTGATGGGTACACAGGGAGAGGCAGGCTCACCATGCCCGCAGTGGTCTCCCAATTAGGATGGTATAGGGTAAGTGATGGTCAGAATTTTGCACCGTTGGCCTCTGTGGCTATCACCTGCGGCCTTGAATGCTGAAGGCTCTGGGCACAGGGCACGGGGCATGCACGCCTGACAGTGGACACCTGGAGTATGGTGTAGGCATGCGTGAGTGGGCACACCTGAGCCTGGAGGCTGAGGCTAGGAGGGCGGAGTCACACAGAGGACAACAGCAGAGCAACTATGAGAGGACAAGAGGAAGCCCAGAGGATATAGAGATTCGCAGGGGACCCATGTTGCTGTCTCTCTGCTGCCTTGTTTCCCCTGTGTGCTATTGGAAACCCCATGGGGATGACGCCACGGGCTCCAAGGTTCTCTTTCAAGCAGCCTGAACTGACAATGAACCTACCCGGTTGCAGAGCTGAAGGGGTCCTCTACGTGTGTTTGTTACGCTCTACTCCACAAGGTCAATAACTGTGGATTAGAAGTTCCTCAGGCTTTTTTTTTTTTTTAAAGAAAGTATCTTTGGCTAACATATGTGCTAAAGTAGGTAGTTGACTGATAGAAGTGAACATATTTGTAAAGTTTTTTGTAAGTTTGACTTTAATGCTATGTAAATGCTCCATGTACTAAACTTACTATGAATCTGTGCCTCTGTCTGATTTGATGGTAAAATACTTATCCCCAAACTATATTAAATTTGTCAGTAGAACAAATAGCTTTTCCATATATGTCCATTACATTGCTATGTGATAAAGATGTTAAGGTTATTACAGTGAGTCTTAAATTTTGTGGGAAGTCTTCCTGGAAGAAATGGCACCAAACCCAAGGGAACAATTGAGGATGTTGGAAAAACTGGAATAATTTGTTTGCAGGAACAGGAGGAGCCAATGGGTGAGGATGGCAGAAATGGGGGAGGGGTAAGAGCAGGAAATATGGGCAGAGACCTCTGTGTCAGGCTAAGATGATGGGACTTTATGTGAAGATAAGATAAGGGCATTAAACATTTTAAGGAGGGAGGTGCTAAAATGAGATTTTAGTTGTAGAAAGATTACTATTAAGATATGCCTTGAAAACATTAAGGAGGAAAGACCACATTTTTCTTTTTAGACAGAATCACTCTTAATAGGAGCTAAAGGAGATACAAGGAGGGTATCATTGTAAGGTTTTATATAGGAAAGTGACAAGATGGTTTTACGTAGGGTTAAGTAGATTAAATAAAGTTTTAAGTAGGAAAGTGGCAAAATGGGATGTGCATTTTAAAAGACTCACTCCAGAAGGAGCTTAAGAATACATAAGTACTGGAGTGGATAAGTACTGGGGAACCAGAGGAAAATTAGAGTCAAGAGGAGAGTCCGCCATGTCCTCCATTCGCTTCTTTTGCCAGCATTGCCACCAGCCCCTGAAGCTGAATCAATCCCTGGAGATGATGGGTCTCAAAACCACCCGGAAAACTGCAGCTTGGAAGCTCACCTCAACTCAGTGGGCCTCAGGACAAGCCCAGCAGGGAGGCTCTCTCGCCTGGAGAGATTCAGGTATTGAAAACATACAATATGGTGCCTCTGGTGGGACCCTCTCTGGTGGTGGGAGGATGTCTAGGGCCAGTCCCCACAACTACATCCTGCTTGGGGAGTTTGGCTCCATGACAACTCTGAATAGCATCCAGAAGTTCACAGGGGACATTTTTGATATCCTCTCTAGAGAAAAAGATGCGGACCAACCTCTGTGTGAGAACTGTACTGACAAACTTTTAGAGCAACTCGACACCGAAATTACTGTCACAGAATCTGAGATTCAGAACTACAGATGCTGTTTGGAGAGCAGGGGCAAGATGGGTGAGGATGAGACAGAGGCCCTGCAGGAGGAACTGAAGAGGCTAGAGCTGGAGGAAGCAAGGCTGATCCGGGAGCTGGAGGAAGTGGAGAGGAACCGAGACAGAGCAGCGGCAGATCTGGAGGCGGCCCAGGCTGAGACAGAGATGCTGGAGCAGCTGGAAATAGTCTACCAGAGGGAGCACAGCTTTTTGCAATGGCAACAACTGGAACTACTAGACGAGCTGAGTAGTGTGGAGAAACAGCTGTGCCGTGCCCAAGACCAGCAGGCCCGATTGGTGAAAACCAATATTTTCAGGGCCACTTTTGAGATCAGGCAGGACGGCCCCCTGGGGATCATCAATGACTTCAGATTGGGCTCCCTTCCCACTGTCCCTGTGTGCTGGACTGAGATTAACGCAGCCTGGGGACAGACAGCCTTGCTGCTCCTTGCCCTGTTCAACACAATTGGACTGAAGTTTCAGAGGTATCAACTTACACCCTGTGGGGGCCATTCCTATATAAAGTCGTTAACAGAGGACTCCATAGAACTGCCATTGTTTTGTGGTTGGGGGAAGAGTAATTCTGTGGATGACAAATTTGACCAGGCGATGATGGCTTTCTTGGATTGCATGCAGCAGTTCAAGGAAGAGGCAGGGAAAGACGAATTGGGTCTCTGCCTCCCCTATAGGATTCATGTGGAGAAAGGCCTGATGGAAGATTCTGGGCGCAGCAGTAAATTCTATTCTATCAGAACCCACCGCAACACTATGGAAGAGTGGACAAACGCACTCAAGCTCATGCTTACCAACTTTAAGTGGAGCCTTGATTGGGTTTCCTTAAGGTGTCATCAGAAATAACTTTTTTTAATTGAAGGATGTGCTAAAAATAACTTTGTGAGGGAGAGAGCTATCTATTTTGCCTTAAAATATTTCATTTGTGAAAATATTATCGAATAAATTATAAAACAGAAGACTATAGTACATCTATGGCTAGACCTTGAAGTCGCCACACTAAGAGAAGTGTCAGACAGAGAAAGACAAATACTGTGTGGTCTCACTCATACATAAATTCCTTTAAAAAGCAAACAGAAGAAAAAGATAAATTTTCAGTTGCCAGAGGCAGGGGTGAGGTGCAGTGGGTGGAGAGAGGGAATTGGGTGAAGATGGTCAAAAGGAACAAACTTGGATGTAATGTGCAACATGACGATTTTATGTACATGCAAGTTGTTAGAGAATAAATCCTAAGAGCTTTGATCACAAGGAGAAAAAAAAATACGTTTTCCTTTTTTGCATATGTATAGAAAATGGATGTTAACTAAGCATTTCGTGATAAATGTAAGTCAAATACGGTGCTGTACACCATAAAACTTTCACTGTGGTATTTGATAATTATATCTCCATAAAACTGGAAATAAATTATATTTAGAAAAACAAAATATATAATTTTTTTTAAGATTTATTTATTTTTGCATACAAGCTGGGGTGCAGGCCAGAGGTGTGGGGAGGTGAGAAGGTTCATCAGAGACAGGGTGGGGAGCGGAACTGGCAGATCAACTGAAATACACTGCTGAGGGGAGCAGCAGGCGAGGCAGGAGAAGTCTGCTGTGCCATATGGGAATCTCCCAGGATGGGCATCGAACTCTCGCCGCAGCTGCTGACAGCTCCACAGTGCAGAGACTGGGACTCTGGTCCTGCCCCTGACGTAGCCTGACAGGAGCCCCAGAGGCCCTGGGCCTGGTGTCTCAGGGACTTGTTTGTTGGCCTAACCCAGCACCTCACAAAGAGCTGCCGTCACCGATGCGTTCTGGGTGAGGTGGCCGCCACCGGAGGATGCAGTGAGCTCTCTGTGTCCCCCGTTTGTAAAATAAATCCCATGTCTGCTGTTGTTCCTGTAGCCTGAAGTCTCTGGCAACTGTGAGCGCGGGTAAGAACCCAGAGACAGTGCCCTGTCCTCTCTTCAGGCGCTGGCCTTTGTTGGTTTCGGCCTTTTGGCCTTTTGGGGCTTTTTGTGGCTCTTGCCTCAGAGCCTGGGCAGTTGTGCCCCATCCGCCCCGCTTTCAGTTGGCGACTCCGCTGGGACTGGACACCCTGTGTCCATCCCCCACTCGCTTTCACCCTGGCTGTTTCTTGGCTGTTCTCCAGTGATCCCTTGCTATCTCAGGAACCCCTCCTCACCACTGCCATTTGTCTCTCTGCTTCTTCCTAGGGTGTTCCCAGCTCAGAAGTCTACTTCTCTTAGGGGGTGTAGGGTAAATGAAAGAGGCATCAGGATTTTCCGCCCCACCGCCATAAGATTTGATGATGGACACCTGCGATCCAGCACGTGTGCCTCGTGGAGGCGTGCGCGTGTGTGAGTGGGCGCTCCTGGGCCTGGAGAGACTCTCCATAAGGGCGCGGCGGCAGCAGCAGCGGTGCTGAAGCGGCAGAGAACAGAGCGCGTAAGCAGAGGACCGTGTGGCGGAGAGTGGCGGAGTACAGGGAAGAACATCATGAGAGCAGCTAATAAAAAAACAACTTGAGTCTGCTGAACCGATGATGAACCTACTGGTCTGGGATGGCTGCGGAACAGGGGGCCAGTGGACAGTTGCGGCCACCGCTATTACCACTCTGCTACCATTGCCACTTCTCTTGCCATCTGGGTTGGTCTTTTGCTCCTTAGCAGTCTGTTCCAGGAGTCCAGACAAGGCATCCACGTTGGACTTACTCTGTATCATCTCTGTCTTGATGATCTGCAGCTTTTCCTTCCCTGTAATTGATTGTGGTTGAGCTGTTGTCAATCACACAGAGTTTGACATGTTGTTGATTTTGAAATGTTGGACCAAGGGGGCTGTTGGGGTTTTGGGTTAAAAACTCAGTCTCTGCCTTGCCTGGCAGACAGGGACGGGGAGTTTTGAATAGATAAGGGGAACTGAAGAGTTACCTTGGGGACCAGGCCTGAGACCTTGGGTAGATCGGGGAGCCAAATGATTGCTACTGAAGCAGGGCTATGAAGGCCACCTGTGGTCATTAAAGGCTGGTGTAAATTCTAAAAAATGCAGGGACTAATCACAGTCTGACACTTTGTAGACAGCAGCCAGCACAGATATCTTTATTTTATTTTTTAAAAAAAATTTATTTATGCAGGGCCTCCCCGGTGGCACAGCGGTTAAGCACTGCGCTGTGGAGCTGTTGGCAGCGGCGACGCGAGTTCGACGCCCGGCCGGGGAGAGTCCCACATGGTGTGGCAGACCTCTCCTGCCTCGCCCGCTGCTCCCCTCAGCAGTGTATTTCTGATCTGCCTGTTCTGCTCCCCACTCTGTCTCTGGTGAAGCCTCTCTCCACTCCACTCCTCTGGCCTGTACCCCAGCTGTATGTATAGATAAATAAATCTTTAAAAAAATTTTATTTATGCATACAAGCTGGGGTACAGGCTAGAGGTGTGGGGTGGCGAGAGGGATCAGAGAGACAGAGTGGGGAGCAGAACAGGCAGATAGACCGAAGTACACTGCTGAGGGGAGCAGCGGGTGAGGCAGGAGAGGTCTGCCCCTCCATGCTGGAATCTTTCCGCCTGGTGTCGAACTCGCGTCACCGCTGCCGACAGCTCCACGGTTAAGCGCTGTGCCACCAGGGAGGTCCCAGGCATGTGCATTAAATCTTAGAAAGCCCACAAGTTCAGAGTATTAAAACCTGCTTCAAACTTCCCTTGCTGCACAAATACTCTCATCTTGCTCCCTGTTTCTCTAGAAGGGTGTAGGGTTAATGAAGATTGCTCAGGATTTTGCACCATTGGCCTCTGTGGCTATCACCTGTGGCCTTGAATGCAGGAGGCACTTGGAAGCGTGGGGACAGAGCACGCATGCCTGATGGTGGACACCTGAAGCGTGGTGTGGGCATACATGAGTGTGCACAACTGAGCTGGGAGATTAAACATATAAGGGCAGCTTCACAGAGATGGGATGGTGGAGTGCGGCAGATGGGAGCAGCAGAGAGCGCATGAGAAAGCACCAGAGCAAGCCCAGAGAGAGTGAAGATTCCCTGGGGGGCTGGGAGGCCTGTCAGGCCCCCGCCCCCCTGCCTGCCCTGCACCTGGCTGCCTCACTACAAATGTGTGGAAAGATCATTAAAAGCCTGGAAAACCAGAGAGCTCCAGTGGCTTTACCCCTTTACCCCTCTGCCCAGATCCATAGAGAGCCTGCCCTGTGCATTGCTGGCATAACCCAGGGTAATCCATAAATCTCCATTTACTACTTTCCACACTGTCTCTAGTGAATTCTTTCATCAACGCCTTCTACTACCCTTCCTCCTTCCCCCACCCCACCACAGTCATCCCTTTGACCCTGGTGTCCCTTCGAGGTTATTTGATCTCTCTTGCGGCAGGCCCCGTGACCTGGGGTTACTTCATGGCGACTGCCCTGGGTACCAGTGACAGGTGGCCTTGACAGTCAAAGAGTCTGTCCTCGCAGTAGTCCAGGTGGTGATCACAGGCAAATCCATCATGAAGGCTGAAGGCTGTCTTTAGCTCCGAATGTGCAGATGCTATTTTCTTCAGCTTCTTAGGTCTACTGGACTTGGGGTCTCCACCCATGTTCATGTCCAGGGTCTACCCAGCCAGAACTTGCCCATTTTCTCCCAGCACAGCTGCAGGGGTCTTTGTGCACAGAACAGCAGTCACACAGCCAACTTGGGGAAGATGGTCTCCACATCGGACTTCACCACAGCTGTGTTGAAGTTTCCAATGAAGATGCAAGAGTTGATGGATTTGGGATTGTTCTTGTTGGTTACATTGCTTGTCTGGATCTTCAAGGACATGATGGCCACCAATATCAAGGCCCAACTTAGTCAGCAATTTTCTCCCTTGGGCTACAGAGTCAGCACCAGCAGCCTCTGGAACAGGGTTTAGCTTGCCCATAAGTCTGGAGAAAACCAGGCCACTAGAAATAGCTTTTAACTAACCTTTTTGTTGAGCCTCCTTTAAGAATGTGATAGCATGGAACAAGCATGTCATAATGGACCAAATATTAATATTATACTTAAGACACTGCTTTACTCAAAAGTAAAGAAATGCAAATTAAAACAAAGTTAAATAACCATTTTCCACTTAAGGTAAAGAAAATATGATATCATAAACAAATATGTTGTGGGTCAGAAAAGACTGAGAGCTCCTATTAGTCAGGACATGTGGGCAAGGTCCTCTCCTACAATTTTAAAGCAGCAGAAATGAGTACAACACTTTAGGAGAATAATTTGACATTATTCAAATTTTTGCACAAACTTTCTTGTACCATCCTAATTCCCAATTCCAGGAAATCTGGAATATTGTTATGAGAGTGAAAAATTAGGTGTGATTCATCAAATTTTTCTGAGCATCAGTTCTGCATTAACCTCACTTCTAGGCATGAAAAGAAAAACTAACTTAAAGAATACAGGGAAAAAATACCATAATTTCAGGTTGCTATAAGAAGTATGAAGAAAATTAAAGTACAAGGAAAAGGAAGGGAGTAACACATGATGGATGGGCTACTGTGGAAAGGCTAGCAGAGGAAGGCTTCTCTGAGGGAACCCTGGGTCAGGGGGCCAGGCAAGTTCTGAGGCAAGAACACTTCACACAACTGAGTAGCTCTGTAGAGAAAGAGCATGAAGACTCATAATAACTCACCGTAAACAAAGGCACGGATGAATAAATAAAAATTAATTCCATAGTATGTTGTACAGTTACTACAAAGGATACTAGAAAGCTTTCCAATATATATTAAAGGGAAAAGTTATTACTAAATACTATATTATATATAGTATAAATGCATTCAAAATAAAAATATATGCACATACTTGTGCCTGTGTTGGTATAAATATGTCTTCTAAAAAATTAGAATCTGCTACAAGGAACTTAGACTACATTACAAAATAATTATTTTTTTGCATTTTAAATTTTTGGACATTATTTGATTTAGCCCCCCAAGTGTAGTCCCTGTAATTCTCCCACCACCACAACACCCATGATCCATCTCCACCATCCCTTATGCTCTACCTCCACCACATTTTGACCCCGACTGCTCTCCGTCCTTGCTATATGACCTCAGATAAGTTTCTCTATTTTCCACTTGCAAGTAGTGAAACTATCTGGTATTTATCTTTTTCCTTCTGATTTATTTCACTTAGCAAATCCCTTCCAGCTCCATCCATATTATCACAAATGACAAGAGTTTATGTTTTTTGACCACTGAGTAGTATTCCATTGTATGTGTATGCATACCACATCTTCTTGATCCACTTATCTGTTTTGGGACATTTAGGTTTTTTCCATATCTTCACTTTTGTAAATAGTGCTGCAATAAAGGTAGGAATGCAGGTTCCCTTTAGAATTTGTGTTTTTGTGTCCTTTGGGTAGATTCCTAGGAGTGGAATTGCTGGGTCATATAGGAGTCCCATTTTTAATGTTTTGAGGAACCTCCACACAGCTTTCCATAGTAGCTGGACCAGTTTCCATTCCCACCAACAGCGTAAGAGGGTTCCTTAATTTTTTAATTTTTATGAATATATATATATGTAATATAATGGTTTTAATGAACTAGTGAACTAGTATACACAATACACACACTTTTTTGTGTTTGTTTATATATATTTTACATCACTGTTCATTTTTGTACAATGTTTGCTTTCTTTTCTTAGGTATAGTCTCCCTAGAATTTCCATCACCAGTATTCCCAAATAAATGACTGTTAACTGATTAAAATGGAAGAAGAACAGCACGTGCTGTCAGGAGACTGGCTTGAGTCTTAAAGGATAAGAAGGGACACTCAAGCATGTAAAACATGAACTATTATACTGAAATGTTAGAGTAATGGTAATAGAACACAAGCAAGAAAGTCTGAGTCAATGCATGAAATGCTGATGGGAAATGGTAGACAAAGATATGAAATTAGAAGAAAAGGCCAGGTGTTTGAAGGCCAAAGCAAAGACTTGCTTCCAGAAGGCTATGGAACTTAGAGGCAATCATAATACTTAAATTCACAGGACTGTCAATTTGGTTTAGGATCAGAGCTGGTTATTTTCAGTAATTGAAAAAAAAATTTTTTATTTTTATGTCTTTTACATTTTGTATTCCCCTTGGGTAGCCCACCACCAATTCACCCGTGATCCATCCATGGTCACAAGGGACAAAGTAATTGAAAATCTTCTGTCTACTACCCAGGGCATTTCTTTCTTATTTTTAAATTTCTGTGGAAACAGAATCAATTCAAAGAGGATTTGTGCCCACTGATCTCCCACCTCATTCAGATTCCTATTTTCCATTGTCCCAGGAGCTTCCACTATTGATTTTCAAGTGTTAATCAAATTTTGGTGACTGAAAACCATTCTAATGCCATAGTTTTGCTGCACTATCTGAATTAGGTGATTGGTGATGAATAAAATTGATGTAGTGTTTATCTTTTTGTAAAAGTAGTATTATAAAGGTAATATATAATATAGTATGTATATTGTTACATATATTATATTATTAATCTATAATATATAGAATATAATATATCTGGGACTTAGCTTAATTTCTGCTACAAGGAAATCTCTATCCCTTTCCCGATCTCCTCTCCCACATCCTAGTCTGCAGTCCTACTCACCATCCAGAATCTACCTGGGTCACTCTGCGTTTAGGGTGGCTTTAGTTGCAATGGTAGCACCAGGATTTGGGAAGACTTTCCTTTTCTACTGTTTTGTTTCTCTTGTTGTCTCAGCTGTTCTTTTCTGCAAGCTAGTTTGCATTCATCTCAGGGAGACCCACTCAATGTTCTATAACTACTCTTTTCCCCAACATCTATATTTCACCTCCCTGTTGTCTAAAGTCAACCTTTTCCAAAGTTCAGATATACTCATTAGCAACTTTGAGATTGGGGAGTTTATATTTACTGGCAACAAACAAACAATTTTTAATTCTAAGGGAGAGGGGTCAGTGCCACCTGGTGGTATTTGTCAGTTGTGACTTCAGTGTCAATGGAATCCACTGTGATTCTGAACCCAGTTTCCTGGGTAAAGGATGCAAATCCTACTACAGTCCTTTAAGTTGGAAAACTGCATCCATAGCAATTTCATCATTTATGAGAAACAAATACATCATTTTAAAACGTTAGAAGTGTGTTGAAACTCTTCATGTTCTGAAGTACAAATCAGAGATTTGTTGGATAAGAATATAAAAGCCCAAACCAGACCCTTTGTCTGCAGCCCAGAAATCCAAACAGAACCACAAGAAAGTCTTTACACAAAGGAGTTTATTATATGAGGCAGCCACCAAGGGAGTCAACAAGGCTAAGACACTGAAAGAAGTCAGCTCCCCAAAGGACAGGGGTGCTGTTGTTACATATGGAGAAAGGAAGATGAGGAGATGCAAGATGTGAAGGAGGTAGGGGCTTTGAATTCCAAGTCCAAGAAGGTGCCAGGCAATTCGGCTCCTGAGTTACATTGTCAGCGGAGTGTTCCTTTGGGGTTAACAGCCTAGTACATGTTTGTCCCAGTGTTATCAAGCCCAGAGGGGCACGGAGAGTTTTGTTTGAGATGTAATTAATACAACCTGTTCTCAATGTTCCCAGGAATGCTGTTGGAAAATAAATCACAAGGGGTAAGGGAGAACTGAGAACAAATGGTGCATAGTATTTAAGTCTGTTTTCTACTTTTCCAATGAAAAGTTTAAGCTACAAGTTGGGCAGGGAGGGGAGGAGGGGGCAGATCCGACTACAAGAACACTATTGCAGGCATTGAATAATCCCTCATACACTGAGGGTTTCAAGCTGGGTTATTTTACCCTCTCCCCCACCACACACATTTGACAATGTCTGGACACGTTTTGGGTGTCACTGCTGAGGATGGAAAGGAAAGCTCCTAGAACCTAGTGGGCAAAGGCTGGAGACACGGCTGAACATCTTGCAACATCCAGGGCAGCCTCCACAACAGAACTTGCCCAAATGTCAGTCACAGAGTTGAGAAACTGTATGAGTGATGCTGGTGAGCACTGCTAATTTTGCCCTAGGACCACCACGGGTTCCTGTCTCATGAAGCAGTAAAAAGGAATTCATAGACAAACTCTGAAATAAATAAGTGGGAGAAGCAAACCTTTATTTAGAGAGTAAAGAAAAGTTTATTTAGAGAAAAAAGAACAAAAGCAAAGACGCCAAGGCAGAGGTGCTAAGGAGGGGTAAAAGACACCACATAGGCCTGTGTATGGGGGCTATTTAAACTGTTTTTCTCTATTCTAAAACCTTGTCATCCTCTTTGTGATCAGCCTTTTCTTCTAGTTGCCATACCCTGGGCAGATGTGCCCATTTTCACAGCTCTTACCTTACAGTTTCTCCTTTTACCATCCCTGTTCAAGGGCTCTTAAAGTTTATTGTCCACATCAGCCTTAAAGTTTAGCCTTAAGATTTACTGCCCCCATTAGCTTTCCTGGATTTCTGACCTCATCTCTGGAGTATGTTTTGGTTGGCACCACTCAGAATTTAGTGTCCTTCTCTCCAAAGTCCTGTCTATACTGTCCCCGAAGCTGCCTACTTGACCATAACTTACACTAGGACTCACAAGTCCTGATCTTATAACATGGACATTTTTGCTGTGATGGCGCCTTTTGTTCTTGAAAGAAAACAACACACACTTAGAAATGCCCCATGTATGATTTAGAGGCAAAGGAAAGGCAATGGAGGAGACTTGGGACAACAGAACCATGGCTGAGACACCTTTTGACCTAATGAAACCGAATTCCTTTGGTACAAGCCTCCAGGCAAAGTTGGCCCTTTCCCCATGTCTATACTTCCTTTGGGGGCGGGGGTGGTGGTGAGACAGGTGAGACAGGCACCACCTTGCTGTACCAACAAAGATGGTGGCATGTGCTGCTGCTTAAGTGGTGGGAAAGAGCTAGTCTTGACCTGAGGCTTATGCTGTGGGGATTTGGTTTCACTAAGACATGCCAGCATTTCAGAAAAGAATTTTATTGCAAAGTTAACTGACAAGGAGACAGAAGCCAAGTTCATATTTGTATCCCCATCTGTGGGCTAAGATTGGTTTTCTAGGGGTAAAAGAGTGGGAGAAGGAGCTAGAGACGACTTGGAAAAGTTCAATTGGTTAGACTCGAGTTAGTAAGTGCTTACCTTGTGTTTTAACTTAGTTGCATCTGTTAGGAACGTGCAGTTTACTTGATCTTTGGAAAACAAACATTAAAAGGGAAGTTAGATATGGTGAATTACAATACCTGTTGTATAGTCTAATGATCAGAAGGCAGATTTATGTGGTTTCATTAGGTTATTTTGATGCAATTATCAAAATGTAAACTTAGGATAGGCTGTCAGCAAACTTTTTCTCTTAAAGATCAGTAAATATTTTAGATTTTGCAAGTTATATGATCTACATTACAACTATTCATCTCTGACACAGAGACAATAGTAAGCAAATGGACATGAGTGCTTTCCAACAATACCTGATTCATAAAATGAAGCCCCAATCAGATGGTCTGGCAGTGGTTTGTTGATCTCCTGGTAGAGGTGCTATAGGCTATGTGTGAACTGTGGCATAAACACAGTTGCACTTTTTTTTCTGGTTCCTTTGGGGCAGGAAGAATCTTCCTCTTACCTTCAAATTTTTTTTGGTTGAATAATAATTAAATTTACATAATCGAGATTAATTAAGAGAGAAACAAATGTAATTACATACATAGGAGAACCTCACATACACATGACAGAGCCAAATACAATGAGACCAAATTAAGCTGTTAGCCACTTAAGCCGTGGAATGTGGTAGGGGCCTAAGGTTTCAAAGGGGAGGAGGGTAATCTACAGGGCAATAAGAAAAGCTAATATTCAGTAATTTGATGTTTGCTCTGCCAGAAAGATAAAAGTTATCTGGGGTAAGTGCTCTTTTCCTGGGTCTACTTTCCTATCTAAATTATTTTAGGTAATTAAGGGAGATATAAAGATTTACTTGAGTCTGCTGGTCTTAATTGCCTTCAGATCAAAATAATCCACATGCCAAAATGGCACATTTGAGGGAGATTTGTCCCAAACCATTTCATTCCTTTTGGTTTATGGGAGCAAGGCGAGGGTGACTAACACATTGCAATAAGCTCGCGTGCACGTACTCACACACGGTTTCCCTGTCTAAGCTAATCACTGTGAAAACAACAATTTATCAACCCATAGCACAGTCTTAAAATTCTGTTACCTCCCTCTGAAGTTGACAAAGCAATTTCTCTTATTTTATCACAAAGCATAATTAAACATGTGTGCTTAACATTACAAGAAGCCATGGAGAATCCGAAAAAGAAGTTACAGTGTATGTCCTTAGAAGGAGGGGTTTATCAATAAGACATAGACACACAATCACAAATTCAAATACCCACATTTAGATTATTAGAGATGCATGTGATAGATAATTTGTTAGACATTTGGAGAAAGTGGAACTTGGGTACTTTCTTCTGTTATCAAAATAAATTCCAGTTGTTCATTAACAAAATGAAACCATAGTGTTTAGAAGAAAAGAAGAGCATGTGGTTTTATTGGAGTTGAGAGATTCTTTTTAAAGAAACCATAAACTGCATAAGTCACAAAGGAAAAGATCACATAAGAATAAAAATCATCGGGTCCCTGGTGGTGCAGCAGTTAAGCGCTATGCTGTGGAGCTGTCGGCAGTGGCGACGCGAGCTCAACACCTGCCTCGGGGAGATTCCCACATGGCGCCGCAGGCCTCTCCTGCCTCGTCTGCTGCGCCCCTCAGCAGTGTGTTTCCGTCGATATGCCTGTTCTGCTCCCCCTTCTGTCTCTGCTGAACCCTCTCGCCGCCCCACGCCTCTGGCCTGTACCCCAGCTTGTATGCATAAATAAATAAATCTTTAAAAGAATAAAAATCATCTACATGAGAAAGTCTGCCATGAACAAGAGCAAAAGGACCTAAGTAATCATTTTGAATGCACGTGGCATGCAACTTAATTATTCAAAACTTTTGAGTTAATAAAATTCAATAGAAAATGATGAACATCCTAAAATAAAATGGCCATAATTGATAGTACAAATTGACAATTGATTTTAAGTACGTGAGTAGAAACTAAGAAAATAAAGGAAAAAATTACAGATGAAACCCACTGAAATTCATACCTATAGATAGGCCAACCTCTGCCTTATTATTATTATTTTTTTATCTTGTGAACTCCAGATGCTCATGAAACCCACGCAGAGGCCACATGAGTCTCTCTATAGTTCTCAAAGAGTCCACCTTTGAGTCATCCCAGCAGGGACCCAGGCAAGGGAACAAAGAAGCCTCCAGATGATACCAGCTCCCGGCTGTGCCAGTTACTCCCAACTTTTGTAGCCCCCCCCCCCCCATTGAATCCCCAGACACTGTGAACTTTGTGAAATTCTTACCCACAGACTCCACGAACATGATAAAGTGGTATTGGCTTTAAACCCTGAGTTTTGTCCTGTTGGTTACACATCAGCAGGAAATCCACTACCACCCACCACCACCAAGACAACTGAGGTTACCCTGGCCAGATGCTCATATAGGAGGAAAGCTCCACGAATAAGGATCATGGGGACCAAACAGACCACAAAATCTTACCTAGCTGCAACTCAGGGCACATAGTAAACATTGAAATAGATTAAATGACTTCATATTGAGAAATTACACCTTTGACATAAATCTGTGTGGCATAGACAGACCAAAAAGAGCTAAGAAAAATAATCAAATCAAGTGAATGCTGTGGAATAAGCTCTCCAATACACACCTCCCCCATGAGCCAGATGAAGTGTATACTGGCTCCTTTTAGTCCATTCTCTCTCCCACAGGCCAGAGGTCATCCATGGTGAGCACATAATTCCTGTCCACTTCTACTCCAGAATGAACATACAATACATCTTCAGCTCATTGCACAAAACCATCACAAGGGGGCCGCCCTGGTGGAGCAGCGGTTTAAGTGCTGCGCTGTGGAGCTGTGGGCAGCAGTGACGCGAGTTTGACGCCTGGCCAGGGAGATTCCCACATGGTGCAGCAGACCTCTCCTGCCTCGCCCACTGCTCCCCTCAGCAGTGTATTTCCATCGATCTGCCTGTTCTGCTCCCCACTCTGTCTCTGGTGAACCCTCCTGCTGCCCCACGCCTCTGGCCTGTACCCCAGCTTGTATGCATAAATAAATAAATTTTTAAAAAAATCACAAGTTAACCATTTCTTATTCAGAATTCCTAAAGGCCATGACATTGTTTTCTTAGAGAACACAAAAACATGACATAAAAAAGGAAACGAGGAAGAGTTTTCCTGTCTGTGTTGGTGCAGATCCCTCCAAAGCATCCCAGCTCCTCGACCATTTGCCACAGACGTAGGGAAAGCAGTCCCTCTGGTGGCAGCAAAGCATCCATGTTTAGAGGATGAGTTCTTGACTGCTAGAGCAATTTGTCAGAAATGCCTTCAACCCTGGCCCCTCCCTGCCACCCCAAGCTGCTCAATTCACTGGTGGCTACAGCCCCAAAGCCCCCGGTCTGCTCCCGGGAGGCATACCCTTTCTCATCCTTGCAGTCACTGTAGACCTCTGTAATGCTCACATTTATACAGATCAAGCACTTATTGTTCAGCACCAAGTAGAAGGCTTCAGTGGTCCCGAGGCTCATGCAGCTCCCAGGATGGGAAGGAAGAAGCAGGGATGTGACAGGAAGGAAAAAAATTAACCTGGCAGGGAATGGCCCTTGACCTCTCTTTGACCAATGTAAATGTATTTCCCCAAGAAAAGAGAAGCCACATCTCTGCAGACAATGGCTCCCAAAGTCCAGTATACACGGTATTAACCCCAGAGGTCTGTTGAAAGGCAGCTCCTAGGCTCTACCCAGAGAGATACAGATCCAGCTGATGTGAGAAGTGTTCCAGGAATCTGCAGGATCATGATGTTTGGCAAGACTGAATTGCTCCCTAATCCTTCCCTGGAGATTTAAGATAACACAAGTGCTACCAGTCAAGTGAAAAGATTAAGGCCTTCCCATTGTTAATGAGGAGACATACCAACACAAAAATGCTAATTAAGTCCCTTTCCTCAGTGTCTTCCTATATCACCCTGTTAAACAGCCTCAGAATGAAATTTGGAAGGGCCGTTCATCCTCCAAGTCTGCCTTTTCCTTCCCTGCCATTTCTTTTTCCACATTTAGGAGATGGACAAGCAACAATTTCAGTTGGATATACTTTAAGATTTTTTTAAAAAGATTTATTTATTTATGCACACAAGCTGGGGTGCAGGCCAGAGGTGTGGGGCAGTGAGAGGGCTCACCAGAGACGGAATGGGGAGCAGAACAGGCAGATCGACTGAAATAAACTGCTGAGGGGAGCAGCAGGCGAGGCAGGAGAGTTCTGCTGTGCCAGGTGGGAATCTCCCTGGCCAGGCATTGAATTCACGCTGCAGCTGCTGACAGCTCCACAGCGCTGCACCCAGCCCATTGCGCCACCAGGGAGGCCTAGTTGAATATACTTTAAATGCAGAGATCAATCTGAGTTCCCATTATTCCCAGAGTAGATGACAGCATGACACCAGGTGAACAGGTCAAGGATTAGTGTTACTTGACATATTTTCATTTGTTCTACCTGGTGAAGGAAACAGAGTCCACTCATCTAGTCACAGGCTATGAAATTTTCAGATGAGCCAAGTCCATTGCTAGTGATAGGCAAGGGTGTCTGAAACCGGTTTTATTTTACAACCAGATAAGTCCTTCCCAAAATAACCACAAAGGTTTTAGCTCTGACAATTGCATCACCTTCTTTGGATAAAATATAACCTTTTTGCAACATAGCTGGCACTAAATAAACCTTGTAGATAATAAGATATTGGGGTGAGGATGTGGATCACAGGTGGTAGAGAAGACAGGGGAATGGCTTTAAGAACCCAAAGGGTATTTTTTGAGGGGGACAGTATGGCTGTGGGAGATCAAATAATGGTACACCAACATGTTGGGGTCAAAATAGAAAAGTGAAAAATTAAGGAAATGATCCCATTTATAGCTGCATTAAAAAGAATTAAATACCTTGGAGCAAATCTAATAAGGAAGGTGAAAGACTGTTATACCAAAATCTACAACTTTATTCAAATAAGTAGAAGAAAACATGAAGAAATGGAAAGGTAGCCCCTGCTTATGGACTGGAAGAAGTAGCATTGACAAAATGGCCATTTTTCCCAAAGCAATATGTACGTACAATGCAATCCCTATCAAAGTTTCAATGGCATGCTAAGAAATAGAGAAAGCATTACTGAAACTCATATGGAACCCCAAAAAACTCTAAACAGTGAAAGCAATTCTGTCAAAAAAGAATGGAGAGGGGCCTCCCTGGTGGTGCAGCGGTTGAGCGCTGTGCTGTGGAGCTGTCAGCAGAGCGCGGTGCGGGTTCAAAGCCCAGCCGGGAGAATCCCACATGGTGCCGTGGACCTCTCCTGCCTCTCCCGCTGCTCCCCTCAGCAGTGTATTTCTGACCTGCCTGTTCTGCTCCCCACTCTGTCTCTGGTGAACCCTCTTGCCGCCCCACGCCTCTGGCCTGTACCCCAGCTTGTATAAATGAATCTTAAAAAAAAAAAAAAGAATGGAGATATCACAGTCAAGTCTTCAAATTATACTATAAAGCTAGAGTAATCAAAATAGTATAGCACTGAAGTTAAAAAAAAAAAAAACAACACTGACTAATGGAATAGAATTGAGAGCCCCAAATAATTATACCCTTGTGTGGAAATATAATTTATGCAAAGGAGCCAAGAATATAAATGGAGAAAGGGAAGTCTCTGACAAATACTGTTGGAAAAACTGGAAAACCACATATAGAAGAATGAAACTAGGCTGCTATCATACATCATATACAAAATTTAACTCAAAATTAATTAAATAATTGGAAGACCTAGAACCTTAAACACATAGAAGAAAATATAGGCAAATAACTTCTAGACTTGGGTACAGTGATGTTTTAGGGGACTTGAATCCAATAGCAAGAACAAAAAAAGCAGAAATAGACAAGAGGGGTTACATCAAGTTACAAAGCTTCTTCACAGTGAGAGAAACGATCATAAAAATGACCCTACTGAGGGGAGAAAGTATTTGCACATCATTCATCTGACAAGAGGTTAATAGCCAAGATCTATAAAGAACTCACACAAATGGAATTTTATGAAGAACCTTCCACTAGGCTCACATTCCTTCCAACTCCATTGCAGCTAAAAACATAGCCACTAGTGCTCCTTTTCCCACCCTTTGACCTTAACATTTCACCCATCATCTCAGGCCTTTTCTTGTTCTATGTGCTTTACTGGAATGATCTTAATCATTCCTGAGAAGCTTCCTAAGTGACTCACTTTCTCCAATGTGGCTAAAAATAAGACCTGCTACTAGGCAAATGTGGCTGTTTGGGACTTAGGGAATGACTAAGAGTGATAAATTTTGCTCCTGTCCTTTCCTATTGTGGGTAACATCAACCATCCTGTCACCAGGCAAAGGACAGCATCCAGAGATCCCTCAGTCTGATCTGGCCCTCCAACATTACGGGTTGATTAGGTAGGAGTGAACCAGCCATGTCCACTGCTACACCTGCTGAAAATCGGAGGGATGGACCAAAGACCCCTGCTCTCAAGTCTGGGAAACGGTTCTTGAGACCCTCTGGTGAAAACTGAAAGGAGGACCCCACACACATCAGTGAGGGTAGACAAGGAGTCGGCATTTATTGATTAGCAAAAGAGCAAGAATGAGAGCTCTGAGGAGACCTCTGTGGGCTTGAGAGACTTTCTGAGGTGTCAGGACTAGCGGCCTATTTAGATTTTAATGTTGGGGTTTGAGAACAAAGAAATTCACTTTATTGCCTGAGAAAGTGAGGAAAGTGGCTGAAGTCCATTTATTGTGGCTGATTGTGGACACCAGTCAGCTTCGGCTTGGTGGTTGTGCAGGGCTAGCGGCCATCTCCAAGATGTACACCTCATGGAGGCTGTCTGGCTGCAGATCCAGTCTGAATCAGTCTGATCTCAAGATCTGTGACTCTTTCCTTCTGGGTTTGTAACTACATTCTTCCATATAGTCAACCTGATAAGCTGCAGAAAATAGCTGAATAGTGCCCAGGTTGTGGGAAATGAGTAATAAAAAACAATGGACAATTTGTGGCAGAATGTGTCCGGTCCTCGAGTCATCAGATTCTTTTTTTTTTTTTTTTGACCTCTTGTTTATCAGCCTATCAGAACAGCAAAACTTTGTCCCTGAGTCCTTCCCTGTCCTTGCCCTGGGACCCTTCCTGTCTCAATCTTTCCTGGCCACAAGCTCTGATTCTAGCAGGAAAACAGGTGTGGAAACTAGTAACACTGCAGAGGTGAATATGTACATTTACAATAAGAGGGTGCTCTAGCTTGGAGGGATGAGTTGCAGCAAGTCTGCTTTAGAGTGTCCATTTAAAAGAGGAGGGTTGGGCCTCCAGGGTGGCACAATGGGTTAAGCGCAGCACTGTGGAGCTATGCCAGCTGCCGCTTGAGTTCAATGCCCAGCAGGGAGATTCCCACACGGCGCAGCAGACCTCTCCTGCTTTGCTCGCTGCTCCCCTCAGCAGTGTACCTCAGTCAGTCTGCCTGTTCTGCTCCCCACTCTGTCTCTGGTGAATCCTCTCACCACCCCACACCTCTGACCTGCACCCCAGCTTGTATACATAAATAAATAAATCTTTAAAAAATAAAAATAAAAAAATAAAAGAGGAGGGTTTCTGAAGGTTGCCAAAGAATGTCACCTGACTCTTCCAGTAAACTTTGGACTTTTGTGATTTCACAGGGGTTGCTTTTATCATCAAGAAACCTTTAAGATGCTATTTACTTTCCAGTTAGACCTTGTTTATCTGATCAACGTGGAAGAAAACATTTTGAGTCAGACTATTAAAGGAAATTAAGTATTCTGGTTCCCAGTCCCTAATTAGCCACTGAATTATGAATTCATTTTAGCTCACAATTTGTTTAGTTAACTTGTGAAATTTCTGACAGTTTTGCTACGCTATTCCAAAAACAAAAGTAGCACACACTAGCTATTAAATGACTGAGGGCAAGACCTTACCCATCTGTACATCCCCAGTAGCTAGTATAACACTTGGCAGATAATTTATTCTCTGTCAAAGTTAAATGAACTATATGTATGCAAGTTGTTAGCATAGAAAATTCCCCAACTACAATGTGGTGTTGTCCAAAGTCTTGTATGCCAGAAAGGCAAAATCATATCTAGAATGCTTTTGTGTTTGTTACAGTCAAGGTGAATTTGGCTTTTTCCAGGGGTGAATTGAAATCCTTGTTATCTATTTCCACTGGCAGGTTGGTCTCATTGGAACTGTGTTATTATTAGGACTTCAGTTTCTTTTGATAGGTGATTGGACATGAAATAACGGTGCAGTACTAGCTACATCAGGCCTGGTGAGGTGGAGTCCATGCCGCTGGGCCCTTACATAACCTCCACCCCGACCGCATGCATGTTCCTTCATCCATTAATTGCTCCAGTCCTAGAGGTGGTGGGTAGTGATGGTCAGGCAGCTGTTTAACTGGTCAATTCAATCTGGTGGATGTTCACAGGTGAAAATGATACACATTTTTTACTCTTCATGTCCTGCCCACAGATAAAACTCATTCCTCTTTCCTAGATTTAGCAGTCCCCAATCTTCAAGTTTTCTTTATACAGTTCCTGGTCAATCAACTAAGACAAGTACTGATGCCCATGAAACTAGATTTACCCAAAGGGAATGACTGGGTATATTGCCTAAAACTCTACTCAGTGGAAGATTCCCTCTCACTACTGACTTTCAGGGACACCTTGAATGGGGTTATAGTGTCCCCATTTTTGAGTCCACATACTGTGTCCATTATATCCATTCACTCCTCATCTGTGAATTAAATTTAGGATTTTCCTCATCTGTCAGCGGGTCATAAAGGTCCCACCACCGCCATACGCATTAGAGTGAATAAAAGAAGGGCATGAGGGCATTCTTGGTGAATCAGATGTAAGTCTAGGTCATCCACGAATGCAGTCTACTTTGGCTTTGTAAATATCTTTTTTTTTTTTAAAAAGATTTATTTAGGCATACAAGAACTGGGGTATAGGCCAGAGGTGTGGGGAGGTGAGAGGATTCACCAGAGACAGAGTGGGGAGCAGAACAGGCAGATCAACTGAAATACACTGGTGAGGGGAGCAGCGGGCAAGGCAGGAGAGGTCTGCCGTGCCATGTGGGAAGCTCCCTGCCCGGGGATCGAACTCATGCTGCAGTGTCTCTGGATAGCTTCATAGTGCTGAGACTTAACCTCTTGTGCCACCAGGGAGACCCAGGCATAGTAAATATCTTATCCTAAATGGATCTCTTTCATTTTATGATGGTTTGCTGCTTCCTATGATTTTATGGGTTTAGCAAAATCTAGCTTATAATGGCCGGTTTTGACCACATTGCTGCTTAACGTCCCATGATCAGCTAATATTTGAAAAATGACTCATTCTCTGAGGCAGATGTCAAGGCTGTTCTTTGAAACCCTAGGAATCAGCATTGTGATTCTATGATTGGGACTTACTATAAACCCAACAAACTTTCCACATCAGATACCCCGTGCTATGAAGTCTACCTGGTCATGTGGCCTACGTGGCATGGCTGCTTGAAACAGAATTGATTCTTGCTTTGGCTCTCACTCAAAGCTGGTAAACATTTGTGTCTGCTAGAATATGGGTATAAATGGTACTCGCAGATGTGGCATATGCTGTCTGTAGAACCTCAAAATTCAAACTAGCATTTCATTTCCTTCTGAATAGTGGGCAATGTGATATTCAATATTTTGTTTTTGACTTTTGAGATGTTCCAACATGCCCATACCACTGATTGGTTGAACCCTGAATCACTAAAAGATTTATGTCCCACCCCACTTCTGGAATGCATGCTCCTTACAAAGGTTTCCAATGTACTTGCCACTTCATGTTCTCCTAGTTGGATCAAAAATCATCGTAGATCCAAATAATGATGTCACAATGCAACAAGTTGTTAGGGATGTCTAGGCAATCTATTTCTCTTTGGACTATAATATGGCAAAGGGTAGGAGAATTAACAGTCCTGGAGCAAGTCTATTAATAAATGTTATTACCTATTCCAAGTGAATGCAGACCATTTTTAGTTCTTTTATTTTGAAGGTTTTTTTAACTTGAAGTATAATTCACAAACATTATTGTAGTTTCAAGTGTACAACATAATGATTCAACGTTTGCATGCATTGTGAAATGAACATCAAAATAAGTATATCTTTTCTGATCAACTTTCTAATTTGCAACACCATGGTACTGATTACAGTTCCATGCTATACATTACACCTCCTATTCACCATCACTCATTTTGTGTACTCCCAAACTTACATCCATTTGGTAACCATCACTCGGGTTTTTGTCTCTATGATTTTTGTTTTGTTTGCTTAGAGTCCAAAAATAAGTGAAATCATACAATATTTACAATATTTGTCTCTCTCTGCCTGACATTTCACTTAGTGTAATACCGTCAAGGTCTGTCCCTGCTGTACTAAGTGGCAAGATTCCATTCTTTCTCATGCCTGAGGAGTATTACACATTTATGGCTTTTTCGTTGTTGTTGAAAAATCTACATATTGTTTTCCAGGATGGCTGCACCAATTTACATTCCCAACAATAGTGTGGAAGGGTTCTTTTTTCTCCACATCCTTGCCAACATTTGTTTTTCTTGTCTCTTTTATAACAACTGCTTTGACAGAGTGAGGTAACATTTCATTGTGGTTTTGATTTACATTAACTTATTGATTAGTGATGCTTGAATATCTTTTCATTGGCTGTTGGTCATATGATGTCTTCTTTAGAAAAATATACATACAGTTACTTCTTTTTTTTAAAATCAAGTTGTATGAGTTCTTTGTGTAAATTGAATATTAACCTTTTATCAGATATAGGATTTGTGATGATCTTTTCCCGTTCAATAGCTTGACTTTTTGTCTCACTGATGATTTCCTTTGCTGTGCAGAAGATTGTTAGTTTGATAAAGTACCATTTATGTATCTTTTGCTTCTGTTGCCCTTGCCTTTGGGGTCAAGTTCAGAAAAAAACATTGCTAAGACTGATGTCAAAGAGCTTTCCACCTCTGTTTTCTTCTAGGAATTTTATGGTTTCAGATTTTATATTCAAGTCTTTAATCCATTTTTAGTTAATTCTTGTGTATGATGATTACTGTTTCAATTTCATTGCTTGTGATTGGTTTGTTCAGGGTTTCTATTTCTTCCCTATTTAGTCTTTGCTCATTCTATAATTCTAAGAATTTTTACATCTCTTCTATGTTATTTAATTTGTTAGCATATAGGTGTCCATAGTAATCTCTAAGTATCCTCCGAATTTCTGCAGCAGCTATTGTGGTGTCTCTGCTCTTATACAATACCATAACTAATTATTTAAAAAATAATACAGAACAGTAATTGGATAATAGAGGAAATCGAAGCAGAAATGAAAAAAAAATGGTTTAAGATGAATTAAAATGATGATATAAGCTACCAGAATCTATGGGAAAGAGTAAAATCAATCTTAAGGGGAAGATAAACAGAATTAAATAAACAGAATCACAAATGAAAGAGTAGAAGTCACTACATATAGCACAGAAATAAAATCACAAGAGGTTACTATGAGCAACAAGGTGCCAATAATTTTGATAACCTTGAAAAGCTGGATGATTTCTACATCAATATAGTGTACTAAAAACAATGTAGGAAGAAACAGATGAATTGAGCAAACTGATCACCAGCATGGGAATTGAAACAGTAATACAAACTCTTCTGAAAAGCAAAACACCATAACCAGATGGTTTTACAAATTAATATCATCAAACATTTAAAGATTTAATGTCTATCTTGCTCATTGGCTTTAAAACACAATAAGAAGGAATGCTCCATAACATAACTATTGATACTAACATTATCATTATGCCAAAACCAATCAAGGAAAACACAAGAAAACTAAAGACCAATATCCTTAATGAAAATCAATGCGAAAATTTTCAACAAAATACTACTATAGCAAATTCAACAGTAAGTCAGAAATGATTATATACCATGGTAAAATTGGATTCATCCAGGGATTAAAGGATGGTTTAATATATGTAAATCAATTAATACAACATGTCATATCAACAAAAGTAAAGATTAAAATCATATGAAAATATCAATAGATGCAGAAAATTATTTGATAAAATTTGACACTCACTTATTATAAAAATTATAACCAAGATGGGAATAGAAGGCACCTACCTCAACATAATAAAGACCATATCACAAACCAAAAGCCAATATAACACTCAATGGTGAAAACTGCAAGCTTTTTTCATAAGATCCAGCATAAGACAAAGATACCTGTTGTTACCACTTTCGTTTAACTTGGTATTAGAGTTTTTTAGCCAGAACTATCGGACAAACACAGTGAGTGAAGGTAATCCAAGACGCACAATAAGTAAAACTATCATTATTCACAATGATATGATATTATATATAGAAAATTCAAGGGTCTCCATCAAAAGTCATTATAGACAATAAAAAAAATACAGCAAACTGGCAGGGTATAAAATCAACATGTAAAAATCCATAGATTTTTAAAATTTTTTAAAAAGATTTATCTATTTATGCATACAAGCTGGGGTTATAGGCCAGAGGTGGCGGGGGTGGAGGGGTAGGCATGAGAGGATTCACCAAAGACAGAGTGGGGAGCAGAACAAGCAGATTGAAATACATCGGTGAGGGGAGCAGCGGGGGGAGTGGGGGTGGAACTCAGACTGCAGTGGCTGTGGATAGCTTCATAGTGCTGAGATTTAACCCCTTGTGCCACCAGGGAGGCCCAATATAGCTTTTTTTTTTTAAAATATACAAATAACATACAAGAAACAAAGGAAATTAAGAAAATATCTCCATTTGTAACTACTTCAAAAAGAATCAACCTCAGAATCAATCTAGTAAAGTAGGTCAAAGACCTATACAAAAAGAACTATAAGATGTTATCAAATGACTTAGATAATGAAATAAGGAGATGGAAGGCTATCCCATGGGCATGGATGGGGGAACATATATGATCAAGATGATCATCCTGCCTAAAAGTTTCCTGCCTACACTCTTCATCAAAATATTAGCAATATTTTTCAAAGAAACTGAATATAATACATTGAAATTTATATGGATCCACATACAAAAGCAACCCTAAGTAAGAAGGAGAGAATTGGAGGTATCATGTCATATCAACTTTATGAACTTGGTAACTAAAGTATCGAATTTTACATAAAGCAACAGTATTAAAAATATTAGTGGATTGAAGCAAAATTAGATACATGAAGCAAAGAAACAGAATGCAAAGTTCTGAAATAAATCCATGCATACACAAGCACCTAATCTATGATAAAATGACTATGACCATAAAATGGAGAAGAGACAATCTTTCTAACAAACGGGGCTGGGAAACTGGAAGACACACACACACAAAAGAAGTTGGATTACTTGCTAATTCCAAATACAAAAATAAACACCAAATAAATTAAAGATTTAAATATAAGACCTGTAACAATAAAATACATAGAATGCAACATTGGTGTTAATTATAAAGATATTGTTATTAATTATAAAGATAATTTTGATGAATCAACCTCTATGGCAAGGGAATATAAAACAAAGTTAAACAATTGGGATTACTTCAAGTTACAGGACTTCTATACAGCGAAAGAAAATAGAGATGGTTAAGTAGACACACCACTAAGTGTGAGAAAATATTTATATAATACATAACTGATAAAGATTAATATCCATAAATACAAAAACTCATACAATTTTACAATAAAAAATAACCAAATAAATAAATGGGCAATAGATATGAACAGATAATTCACCACAGAGGCTATCCAGAAAGTCAAAAGACATTAAAAAATGCTCACATTCCTTCTATTAAGAGATATGTAGATTTTTAAATCTGTAATGAGATACTGCCTTACACATATAAAAATGGCAAATATTGTAAAAACTTCCAACAAGTGCTGGACAGGATATGGGGAAAAAGGAACCCTATTACAGTGTTGGTAGGAATGTGAACTGAAACAATAACTATGGAAAGTAACCTGGATTTACCTTAAACATCTAAAAATGGAAATATTGTACAATCACACTCTTGGTCATATATCCACAGAATATGAAATCATCAACAAAAAAACCCCCAACCAACATATATGTTCTACAATCTTCATAACAGTATAATTAACAATAGGTACAACATAGAAACAAACTAAATGTTTATAAATGGACAATTGGATCAAAAACGTGTGGTATAGCTACACCACGGAGTATTATATAGCCACTAAAAGGATGAAATACAGACATCTAAGAATTTATGTGCATCAAAGCCAGTCACGACTATAAAAATTAATACTGGGCATTTTATATGCTGGTAACTTGATAACATAAAACCTTTAACAAAGCTAGTGAACATTAGTAAACATCTTGAGGGTGCTAAGGTTTAAAGGAAATGGGAAAGTAAAGGGACAAAGGTACATAAGGGAATGTGTTGGGGAAAAATAAATTTAATCATTTGTATATTACCTCATGAACAGCTGCAGTACCACTTTTTCATAATGCTATTATTTACTTAGTACTTTTAAATTGACTCAAAATTTTCAGAGACTTTTACTTGAGGTTTAATTGGCTTTATTAAATTGTTTATGAATCAGGCAGTTTCCTGTCTTGCAGATAGGGAGTTTCTGCAAAGGTGTGCACAAAATGTAGGACTTTCATAAACACAAAGAGGACATGACAAGGTCAATAGCAAGAAAAAGATTGTATCAGGTAAAGCCACCTATCTCAGAAGAAGGAATGGGAGAGGTGGGTTTTATCATGCAGATTACCTCATTGTTGGAGATTAGGGAGCTGCAAATTGATTGGTTTAGGATTATACTTGAGGGAAATGTTGAAACTGCAATAGGTATTAAATCTGAGTGAGTGCCTGGCATGTAGATATTTTTTTTGAAAGGAAAGTTAGCATATTGTAATTGGTAAAAAGAGTTCTTTTTCTTTTTTTAAGGCAATGCTATGCACTTTTTATATAATAGTTCACAAGGACTCATACAACCTGACCTATGTCTGACTTTCTTCTGTTCCTGTGCACCCTTCCTTAAAATGGCAAGGAGGTTATAATGTTGGGAATAAAAGATAACTCAGGAGTGGAGAGAAAATGGAAGGCAGGAAAGGTTGGGCAGAGGGTTTTTCCTACCAATTGTTGCTCACTTCCACCCCCTGTCTGGCCTCTCAGCTTCTCTCTATGACAAAGGAGGTATTAAATGCAGAGAAAGTGAATGATTTAGAGATATCTCCATTGTTGAAAATTATCACATCTGCTCAGTCCTGGCCCATGTTATGCACACCTTCCCACCCATCACACGCATTTACTTAAAAATGACAACTGCTTCATGGAATGGTAAATGAAGAATGCAGAAAGAAAGAGAAATGGAATTTTTGAAACTGAAATATGTCTTCTCACATCTATATTCAAGTGAAAACATCAATCAGGACCCTTTATCAAAAATCCCCGTCTTTCCAGTACCATGTCTCATGCTACCCAGCAAACCCTCTAGTCCAGTCCTTTCCCACCTCATTTCCTTCTCCAAGCCTTGATTTTTTTTTAAATAATATGGATCCAATGAATGGCTTTCTTCCTTTCTTTTCCTTCCTTCCTTCCTTCCTTCCTTCCTTCCTTCCTTCCTTCCTTCCTTCCTTCCTTCCTTCCTTCCTTCCTTCCTTCCCTCCCTCCCTCCCTCCCTCCCTCCTTCCTTCCTTCCTTCCTTTCTTTCTTTTCTCTTTCTCTCCTTCCCTCTCTCCCTCCTTCCCTCCCTCCCTCTCGCTCTCTCTCTCTTTTGTAGAAGAACTAAGGTGGAGGCCAGAGGGTGTGTGTATGTGTGTGTGTGTGTGTGTGTGTGTGTGTGTGTGTGTGTGTGTATTCACCAGAGACAGAGTGGGGAGCAGAACAGGCAGACTGACTGAAATACACTGCTGAGGGGAGCAGCAGGAGAGGCAGGAGAGGTCTGCTGTGCCATATGTGCGTTAGTGCCCTGGTTGGTGATCAGACTTAAGCCATAGCGGTGACAGGGCTGAGAAGCCTTGAATTTTTAATGCTTAATTTTTGGATGTTGGCAGATCTTTCCAGTCTTGCACTCACTCTGTTCAATGGACTCTGTCTTCTAAAACATTTCGTGAAATTACAATGTTGCAGTAAATTTATATTAAACTTTGAATGTATTCATGGTCTCAGAGAGTATGAGTGGATTTGGTTTATTCTCAATCAACAATTAGTGGGAGTTATGGGGGATACTGATACAACATTTTCCCTCATTGGGAAGGTGTGTGGAACATTTTTCCCTGTGTCCTAAATTGTGCATCAACAGTGCTATTTTTTTCTAAGCCCGAGGAACATTGTTTCAGCCAAGAGGACAGCCGGGAATGGGTTCTTACATCTTCCTGTGGCTGGTGGACAGCATTACAAAATTAGTTGGTTATGAAATATAATGAACTTAGAACCATCCAAGGACTGTTAGTCTACCTTCCCTTAATTTATCTTTCTAAACCCTTAGCTTTGGCTTATCATTTTTGGCAAGTAAAATGATCAAAACAGTTAACTTCAGAGTGATAAATTAGAAATTGAATATCTTGACATTTGACGGCGCTATTCATTTACAAAAATATGGTACTCTGGTATGAACTGTCCTTGCACTTGCATGTACACAATAGATAAAGTAGGGCCAATCTGAGGGCATTGACTCTGTCGCCCTCTGGTGGCCACACTGAATTATCTCTAATCAGCTTGTGAATATCAAACCTCCAAATTCAGTAATGACAAATCTCCATGTTAATCAAATTTCCTTACTGTGGTTTTAGCAGCATTGCCATAATGTTCAAATTTTAATCAATTAATATAAAAACCTGAATATTAACTAAACTGATAGATACACATAAAATCATAGAAAAATTCTAAGCAGAAATATATATGAAATTAAATGTTCACAGAACATTTTTTAACCTAAATTTTGGCACGCCATCTGAAATATTAATTCCAGATATCTAATTTCTTTTGGAAAATTTAAAATTTTATGTTTATTTTTTTCAGAAAACAAACATTTCTAATATTGTTTTGCCAATTTCTCAAATAGTAAATTAGGTTTATTTTATTTCAATCTCTAGAAACAAAAAGTGTAAAACAAAAAAATTAAATTGATAATATATTCAAATATATTCAACTAAATTATATTATCCAACTGAAGCGTTTAACTATAATTTTAATTACATTTAACTTAAGTGAATTAAATGTTACATTTTCATTCATAAGCATCCTAAAGGAATGAACACTTACAGCTAAATTAAATTTAAATTTCAGTTATGTTAAAGTTAAATTAAGAATCATCAGGAAAAACACATAAATTGCCAGAAATCTTTCACTACTTATAAAATGTTAACATTGAACAACAAGTATGTGAAGAAATCTAGTATGGTCAGTTTACACAAACATTTTAATCTATCTGCAGAAAATACAAAGAAGTTGAAAGAAAAGTTTGTAATAATAAACTTCACAAGAAGTAACCTAAATTTGAAAAACTATACTTATAAAATTGTGAGAACCCAAAAATTAAATATAAACAGCTGAAAACACAACCAAACATTGACAAATCAGAAATTAGCAAAGACCGTTAAGAAAAATAACAAACTGGTAATTTTCCATTTGAAATGCTAAACTTGCTAAATAAAATAAATTTCAGAAAGAACTACCTCTTGTTACTTGTAGCCAAAACTGACAACAGCTGAAGCCATTTTGGTAAGAGAGAGACTAGATTGACCCAGGGGGGCCTCCTCAGTGCATGACTTTATGATTTTAGATATTTAACTTTCCCGTCATACAGTTTTTCTCCTGGCTGCTCACTTAATATACTTTATATGAATAGAATATTTTAAGGCTTAAAAATCTCTTTCTCACACATTATCTCAGGTGATCTGCACAGAATTCTGAGGTCTTGTTACAACTGGGCAAACATCTCAGAGCAGACGAGCAATTTCCCCAAAGGCACCCAACTTATAGTCTTGTTTGAAGCATCTGAAACTTATATTTCAACTGCAATCAAAGGTGTGATTTAACACTTACTCACTTTATTAAACCCAGAAATTTCAATACAATAGTACCTGGTCCTCCTTATATCAAAGTTTGGCGTTTTTGATTAAGTGTTTTTTAATAATATTAAACATTTATTGAGCAAGCACTTTGTCACAATGCTAAGTGTTCTGTTCAACATCCACAACATTAATTTTAGTTGAATGTTAATACTAATTGTTCTGTTCCACCAAAATCTGTCCACTGATGATTCCCAACAGTCCTCTCCATCCCAGATCTTGCTCATTTCCACATAGTTACCAAACACCTGCTTAAAGGTGGGATCATCACATAGCTCTGGCAAGTACAAATCTTCCTTCACTTACAATTGGGTTACATCCTAATCATAATTTGAAAATATCCTAAATCAAAATGGATTTAATATTCTTAACTTCTGAACATTATAACTTCGCCCAATCTACTTTAAATGTGCTCTTCCACTTACTGAAAGGACTGTTGTCCTGAACAATGACACATTCAACTAAAATTAATCGCCGGATGATAGGGGTGCTACAGCACCAGAGTCGTCAATTTCTCTCTTTTGAAGCGGCTCAAAAACAGCCGGTAGAGGCTTGTTTCTGTGGAGCTCCACCCCTGACTGGTCAGCATCATGACAGTGTATTGTAGTACTTATCACTAACCTGGGAAAAAATAAAAATCCAAAGTATGAGGTCTGCTACATGCATTTTGCTTTCACATCATCACAAAGTTAAACAATTACAACACCTGCATTGTACAAAGAGGAAGAATGATGCAAAATATATTAAACAAAGTCCAACAATCATAAGTTAAATAATTTTAAACCTGGGACCATCTGTACTCAAGACCATCTACTCCATGTAAGAACATCAAAATCAATCCTACACTTTTAAACTGGGTCTACAAGCACCCAAGAAAGTTGAGTGCGCGGTGCAACGGGTTAAGCGCAATGCTGTGGGGCTGTCCGCTGCTGCAGCTAGATGTCCAGCAGGGAGAATCCCACATGCTTAAGCAGACCTCTCCTGCCTCGCCTGCTGCTCCCCTCAGCAGTGGATTTCAGTCCATCTGCCTATTCTTTTCCCCACTCCGTCTCTGGTGAACCCTCTCACTGCTTCACACCTCTGGCCTGCACCCCAGCTTGAATGCAAAAATAAAAATAAATCCTAAAAAACAAAAAAAGAGCAAGTTTTAATCTTCGGATCTCCCTTCATGTGTGTCTTAGGTTTTACATACAGTGGTTGCTTAATGTTTATTATCTTTTGTGTACATTGTATCCCTAGTGTGTCTAAATCGAAGAAGGAAGGAACAGAAATTGTTAACTTTGGTCAATTAAATGTCACCTGACATTTAATGGTGGACAGAAAATTCTTGATCTGTCATTCCAAATTTTACTTAGGTTTTAGTATGAAATTAATTTTGTGTTACTGAAGTCTCTAATATCAACCATTTAAGATAAGAGACTATGGTGACGGTTCACGGGTGACTTGACGAGGTACTGGGAATTCTATGGGTATTACAGCTGAGAGGAGAAATCAAATATTGTACAAAAATGAATAATGATGTAAAAAACTACATGCATACATAAAAATAAGATAAATGGTCCTTCCCCCCCACCCAGCCCCTGTGTGCGCTATAGCTCTGCAGATTCCATTTTACCAATATATTACCAATATCTCTCTACCTTCTAGCAAGTGTTCAAATAAATGTCAAATTCAGGGTTGGCCAGTGAGGCATACATGGTGGTTATGACAGCATTTTCTACAAAAAAAAAAAAAAACAAAAAAACCAACATTTTTCAGTTTATAAAACTCCTAAACCCCTAGGGTGTTGGGAGCCTTACCCTCCCAGTTCTCTCCAGGGTTAGCGCCCTGTCTTCCAGTGCCACACATGGTAGGCAAAGGGCCTTGCTGAAAACACTGACCCCCTCCACTTTAATTGCATAATCTTAAGATGTAAATTAACCTGGGAGTCTTCATTTTCTCATCCACAATGTCGGGAAAAGAGCACATAATACTATTGTGATAAGGATCAAATGAACTATTAATACGTAAATTATATAACAGCATGCTAGGCACATAGAGATATTAATATATATCAGTAAACATAATGTACTTCCCCGGAATAATTTATCGCTTATCTTTTACTCTGTCAGGAGCGTCTATTCCATTAAAGAAGTCTCCAAAATAATAGCTGGGAACATCCAGGAATTTAAGATGTTAAGTGTGGAAATAAGGAACACGGTAAGACCAGTTGCATATACAGGGTTCTGGGCCCCATAAAAAATGACTGGGGGCATGTCACAGAGAACCTTGAAGTGTCTGTTGCTCCTGGATGAGTTTGAGCACCCATCTTGCCTCAGGATACCCACACACTCAATTATTAGAGAGATTAAGTGTTTCCGACTTTGTGTATTGCTTATGGTTGGTTTTATTGATGCCGTCAACCTCCTAAGCCCAGACTTTCCCAGTCCATAAATGCGAAACTCACACAGTCTTTCATTTCAGGCTTAAACACTTTTCCATTGTCAGAGATGAGCAGAGCTACTACTGAAGTGGCTTTTCACCCAAAGCCTGTGTACTGTGAACTGATAGATCAAAGCCTACAAAATTCACTTTTTTACCGTGAAGTGTGGGTGCTCACCAGTGTTTTATCACTCTTACTTCATAAGGTAGTTTGAGAAGTTGCAGAATGCTGCAATGGAGAAGACCAAACTAATTTCACAAATTTTTTAATGGATGTTAAATTATACTCTATTTTGACTTAAAAATAAATTCTGTGCATTTTAAAAAATAAAAGCAATTTATATTTAACACAAATCACTCCCCAGCTTATTGAAGTACAATTGGTAAAAATTGTTTATGCTTTAGTTGCACAAAATGATGTTGTTTGATATATGTATACATTGTGAACTGATTGCCACAATCATCTGTGTAGGTTCTAATACCTTACATAGTCACATTTTTTTGATGTGAGAACACTGAAGATCAAATCTCCTAGAAAACTTTAATTGTAGAATATAATATCATTAACAATAGTTTTCATGGTCTCCATAAATTATTCGTAATACATAACTGGAACTTTGTATATTTTGAACAATATTTTCCCAATTCCCCCATCCCTGGCCTGTGTAAGCCATCATTTTACTCTTTGTTAGTAAGTTCAACTTTTTTAGATTTTGCATAAAAGAGAGATCATGTAATTTTGACTGTCTGTGTCTGACTTGTTCCATCGAGCATGCCAGTGTTTCCATCTTTTTATGACTAAATAATATTCCACTGTGTGTGTGTCTATATATACATATATGCTACATTTTCATCTGTTGACAGATACTTTTATCCTGAAAATTTTAAAATATTGATAAAGGAAATTAAAGAGGACATAGAACATGAACGTAAAATCTTGTGCTCATGGATTGACATAATATTAAATGTCTATAGTATCCAAAGTGACCACAGTTTTAATGAAATTCCTATTAAAATCTCAATGGCATTTTTTACAGAAATAGAAAAAAAAACTATATCTAGAACCACAAAAGACCCCAATATCCAAAACATTCTTGCAAAAAAAAAGAACAAAATACAAGCAGCACACTTCATGATTTCAAACTATACTACAAAGCTACAGTCAGCTAAAGTCAGAGTGTACACCAATGGAGCAGAATAGAAAGTCCAGAAATAAACTCACATATGTATATTCAACAGATCTTCATCAATAGTGCTAAAAACACACAATGAGAAAGTATATCTTAAATAAATTGTACTGGGGAAATTGGATATCCACATTCAGAAGAATGAAATTGGACCTTTATCTCACACCATGTTGCAAAATCAATTCAAAATTAATTACGAATTTAAATATAAGACTTGAAACTGTAAAACTACTAGAAGAAAGTAGGGGGAAAAACCTCTTGACATCGACCTTTTTGGATAAATAGCAAAAATGCAGGCAACAAAGGCAAAAAAAAAAAAAGACAAGCTGGATTTCTTCAAACTAAAAAGGCTCTGCACAGTGGAGGAAACAGTCAACAGAACAGGAGAAAAATTTGCAAGTTTTTACATTCCATTGTCAGTCCAAAGGTTTATTTTTGGTTTTTACTTTTGTTTGTTTGCTTTTCTTGTTTATATTACACAAATAGATGGAATGATATGGTATTTGTCTTTCTCCTTCTGACTTATTTCACTTTGCATAATCTCATCAAGGTCTTTCCATTTTGTCACAAGTAGCAAGATTTCATCTTTTTTATGAGTATTATTCCATTGTCTATATATATATAATAAAGCAAAACTGTGATCATAATTTTTATATAAACATTTACTAACAATCCAAATAATTTCCATAAGATCAATTCTTAGAGCTGAATCATCAAATGGAAAGGTATTTGCATGTTCAAAGCTACTGATACAGTGGCCCATTAGAAAGTTTGTCCCAACATAAAAGTCTGATATCTGACTTGTGGCCTTACCAACACTGATTTTTGGTGGTTGTTTTATTTTAAAAATTCCATAGAGTTGGAAGGCACATTGATAGTAACACAATATTAGTAGGGGACTATAACACACCACTTACACCAATGACTAGATCATGCAAATGTAAAATAAACAAAGCAATAATGACCTTAAATAAACCTATGGATCAGATGGACTTAGTAGACATTTACAGGGCTTACTATCCCAAAGGAAATGAAGATGCATTTGTCTCAAGTTCACATGGAACATTCTCAAGGATGGATTACATGCTGGGACACAAAACATGTCTCAAGATATATGCAAAAATCAAAATTATATCAAGCAAATTTTTGGATCAGAGCTGAAAGCATTTTCCCTAAGATCAGGAAGCAGACAAATGTGTCCACTTTCACTACTGTTCAGCATAGAATTAGTACTAGTCATAGCCATTAGGTAAGAAAAAAAAAGCATGAAAGAAATTAAAATAAGAAAAGAACATTTTACACATGACATGATGATATATATAGAAGATAAAGACTATCAAAAAGTACTAGAAATAATACATAAATATAGCCAAGTGGCAGGATATAAAATCTATACTCAAAAATCGACTGCATTTCTACATGCAAACAATGAATTAGAAGAAAGAGAAATTAAGAAAACATTCCCATTTCCAGCCACAGTATAAAAGATAAAATACCTGAGAGTAAACTTAGCAAATTTAATACTTAGGTTAACACAAACTTATAAAAAATGGAACTACCATATGAGTCTGTAATACCAGTGCTAGTTATTTACCCAAAGAATATTTAAATATTAATTTGAAAAGATTTATGTGAGCCTATGTTCATAGCAGCATTGTAACAATGTAAAGTCATGGCACCTACCTAATGACCAATGATAGAAAAATTTCAGGATGTATACTCATGGAATACTATTTGGTTGCTAGAAATATTTAAATGTTACTTTTGGGGACAAAATGGATGGATCTTGGAATGACGATGCTAAGTGAAATAAGTCAAAAATGAAAAACAGTTCTAGATGCTTTCACTCATTTGTTGAATATAAATAACCAAAAACAACAAACTTGTAAGACACTGAAATCTTAGACTCTTAAAAAAATATGCCGGTTGTCCGATGGACTGGGGGAGAAAGAAGAGAGGTTGAGGGATGGAAAGTGATTGGGCATTGGCACTGAACCTTTGTGGGGGAGGGGGTTGAGTGAAGCATGTGCATATATGGAAGCATAAAGTTGTACTCCCCAAAATATATGGTCATGTAAACAATTGGCAAATTAATACAAATTTAGAAAAAAAGTGAAAAGAATGTTTTCAAAGCTATCATTTAATTTATGAGTTGAAAATAAGATTCTTTTTCTGTGCTTGTCACTTAGCTAATCATTTGTAGTTATTGATATAAAATGGATTCATTAGAGAGATCATTCAATTATCAGGTCTGCTGACAATCAAATATTGCTAGTTGTTACTGTGTTCATATAATTAGGGTAGCCTGAGTTGTGTGAATTTGAGTGTCTGTTGTATATTTCAATTTGTCTAAGTGAAAGCCCATTATTGTGATCTCTCTCTTGCTTTTGTGTGTGTGTGTGTGTGTGTGTGTGTGTGTGTGCATATGTGCTAAAACCACAAGATTTATTTTTTGTTCATATTGCATATTCTTCATGGGTGTTAGCAGGAACACTCTGTGTGGCCCTCTGAGGGACCCAAATTTACAGAGTCAACATCACCGGTAGGTCTGTTTTTAATATTTTGAGAAACCCCTCCCCTGCCCATATGGTTTTCTATAAGGGATCAACCAATCTTCAGTTTCACCAATAGTGTACAAAGGTTCCTTTTCCTTGCACCCTTGCCAACATTTGTTGTTTCTATTCTTTTTGATATGTATTATTTTCACAAGTGTGAGATGGTATCTCATTGTGGTTTTGATTTGCATTTTCCTGATGGTAAGTGATGATAAGATTTTTTTCATGTGTCTGTTGGCCATCTGTATGTGTATTTGGAGTTGTGCTTATTTTAGCTTTTCTGCTAATTTTTTTGACTAGATTATTTGTTGAGTTGTATGAGTTTTTTGCAGATTTTTTATATTAGCCCTTTGTTGGTTGGTGATGCATAAATATTTTCTCCCATTAGGTATGTGTTTTTTCACTTTTAATGATAGCTTATTTTTACTTATTTCAAGAAGCACGATATTAAATTAAAGACCCAGTGAATTTTGAGTTATTTATTCTTTTGCAACCTAGAAGTGCACCATAAACAGTTCAGTACTGAGGACCTGATATTTAAATTCTTCTAGAATTATGCAATTTGAGGATTGCTCAATTATGCAAATTGAGTAATTGCTGTCAGCAATTACTATTATTATAACTTGTAACCAAAGCACCTTTTTCTTTGTGTGTGTGTTTGTTTTTGTAATTTTCTAAAAGGCATGTGTTGAATATTTTCTGACTTCATTGAGATTCTAGAGAACAGTGAATTATGTTCTTATCCATAAACAGTAGAATGAGGAGTTCATCCTGAAAAAAAAACTTAACACTTCAAAATTGTAAAAGTTGCATGGGAAACCAAGACACAAGTAAAGAAATATGAGCACTTTGAAAACAAAAATTGATGAGGACAATCCAAGCTACAAGAAAATGTCTGAAACAAATCAATGTAGGGATGACTGAGCCAAACTTGAGGTCATATTTTATTCATGTAGTTCTCAACCCAGTTATGCTTGTCTTTAAATACAAAGCTATAGTGTGTCTGGGCTGTTCTTTTTACCTTTTATCACAAAAATTTCCTACACTTTAAAATCAGCATAGAAAATAATAGGTTTAGATAATTATTGTTACCTAGTGAGCTTCCTCCCTCCTGCCTGATATGTATAGGTAGCTGAACTGAGAAGTTAGGCAGTGGCGCTTACAATGACATGAGTGCACTTGAACATAAACTGAAATGACACTTTTTAAACGAAGATGTAAAAAAAAATCAAAGAATAATTAAACGTTCCATGATTCTAGCAGGTAATTTTTAGTAACAATATCTGGTTCTGAGGATCGTTATAGGATAATAGTTTTCTGGGAAAAAACTATAGAACAAGACCAAAAGTTTTCAGAGGAATACATAACTATGTCACCACACCTTCTCTTTCATTTCCTTCCATCCTGGGTAGAATCTAGAAGGTTGGGTGTCTCTCTCTGAGCAACATGGCAGATGGGACTAGATCCAAGGCTCCTGAGTAGGGTGAGTGAAACTAGGTGCCACAGAGTTATAATTCGATAGTTTTGCAATCCCTGTGTCCCCAGTACTCAGCACACAGAAAAAAAGCCACATGTATATGGTCAACTAATCTGTTAAAATAGCAAAGACTACACACTGGAACAACAACAGTCTCTTCAATAAATGGTGCTGGAAAGACTGCACCACTGCATGCAAAAGAATGAAACTAGATTATTACCTCATACCATGCACAGAAACCAATTCAAATGTATAGAAGACTTGGATATAAGACCTGAAACTGTAAAATACATAGAAGAAAACAGTTAAAACACTCCGTGATATATATCTCAGAAACATCTTTGAGGACTCATCTACAGAAGCCAGGAAAACAAAGAAGAATGCAAACAGCAGGGATAACATGAAATAAAAGCTTCTGTACAGGAAAAAAGACAACAGCCAAAATGAAGAGATACTGATTGGGAGAAAATAATTGTGCTCCATAACAACTGATATTAAAGATCTACAAAGAGCTTACACAACTCAAAAACAAAAAAGTAAACAAATACAAAAATGTGCAAAAGAGCTTAAAATTTACTTATCCAAAGGGGAAAGGCAAATGGCTAACAGGTATATGAAAAATAGCTCATTACCACTTATAATCACGGAATTGCAAATCAAAAACACAATGAGGTATCACCTCACACAGGTGAGAATGACCCACATTAAAAAAAACAAAAAAACTGGCAACAATAAATGCTGACGAGGATGTGGAGAAAAAGGAATTCTTTCACATTGCTAGTGGGAATGCAAACTGATCCAATCACTACAGAAAACTGTGAAGGACCCTCAAATTGCTAAAAATGAAGCTGCCATATGACCCAGCAATTCTACTTCTAGGGATCTACCCAAAGGGCACAAAAATAATTTGAAAGGAAATGTGAAATCTTTTACTGTAGCACGGTTTCAATAACTAAGATAGAAAAACAACCTAGTGCCCCAAAACATGTGAATGGATCAAGAAGATGCGGTATACATACACAATGGAATACTACTCAGCAATCAAAAAATATAAATGCATGCCTTTTGCAGCAACATGGATGGAGCTGGAAGGGATTATGCTCAATAAAATAAGTCAGAAGGAAAAAGAAAAATATCAGGTGGTATCACTTCTAGGAGGAATATAAGAAAACCTAACAGTGTCAACAAACAAACAAACAAACATAAAACTTGCAGGCAGGCAAACTATAGATATGAGGTATACAACAGGGAGGGGATGGAAGAAGGATCAAAACAGGGGAGGGAAGAGCACATGGGACTATGGTGATGGTTTACAGGTATATAGTAGTGGGAGATTTATGGAGACTACACCTGAGGAGAGATCAAATACTGTACAAAAATGAACAATGATGTAAGAAAATTAAAAGATTTAATAAAAAAGGTCTCCCTAAGAATAAAAGCTCAGGATCAGATGGCTTCTCCAGTGAATTCTACCAAAACTTTAAAGATGCTCTAATACATATTCTAATCAAATTCTTTAAAAAAAAATCAAAAAGGGAGGAAAACTCCCCAACACATTCTATGAGGTGAACATTGCCCTCACCTTTTTTTAAAAAGATTTATTTATTTTTGCATACAAGAACTGGGGTGTAGGCCAGAGGTGTAGGGTGGTGAGACAGAGACAGAGTGGGAAGCAGAACAGGTAGATTGACTGAAAGACACTGCTGAGGGGAGTGAGGCAAGAGAGGTCTGCTGCACCATGTGGGAAGCTCCCTGGCCGGGTATTGAACTCGTGCTGCAGTGGCTGTGGATAGTTTCACAGTGCTGAGACTTAACCCATTGAGCCACCCTCCTCTTAAAACCAAACAAAGATAGTACAAAAATAGAAAATTATAGACCAATATCTCTGATGACTATAGATGCAAAATTCCTCAACAAAATCCAAGGAAACTGAATATAGCAACATATCAAGGAATTCATCCATCATAACCAGGTAGACTTCACCTCAAGGATGCAAAGCTGGTTCAACATATGCAAATCATCAATATCATTCCCTAGATCAGCAAAAAGGAAGATAAAAACCACATAACCATCTCAATAGATGCTAAAAAAAATTCAACAAGATCCAGAATTCACTTATGATAAAATCATTAAAAATGTCAATAAATGGGATTTATGTAAATATTATAAAAGTTGTATATGAAAAACTCACAGCCAACATCATACTCAATGGTGAAAAGATGGAAGCATTCCCACTAAGATCAGGAGCAAGACAGGGATGTCCACTGTCACTACTATTATTCAACATAGCATTAGAATTCCTGGCTGAATTAACTAGGCAAGAAAAAGACATAAAAGGAATCCATATTCAAAAAGAAGAAAAACTGTCACTATTTGCAGATGACATATGTATAGAAACAAAAGTCCATCAAAAAATTTCTAGAAACAATAAATGAATACAGTAAAGTGACAGGATACAAAATCAATACACAAAAATCAGTGGCATTTCTATAAACAAATGATACATTAGCAGAAAAGGAAATAAGTAATACATTCCCATTTACAATCATGCCAGGAAGAATGAAATGTCTACACATTAACTTAATGGAGGAGGTGAAGGGCTGTATATTGAAAACTATAAAACTATATTAAATTAGGAAATAAAAGGAGACATAAAGAAATGGAAAGATATCCTGTGCTCATGGATTGGAAGAATTCACATCATTAAAATGGCCATATTACCTAAAGCAATTAACAGATTTAATGCAATACTTATCAAAATACCAATGACTTTGTTCAATGAACTAGAAAAATTATCAAATTTATATGGAATCACAAAAGTCCCCCAATAACTAAAATAATCCTGAGAGAAAAGAATAAAAATGGAGTCATCACACTTTCCTGACTTCAAACCATATTATATAGCAACAGTAATAAAAACAAACCAAAAACATAAACTCAGACCAATGCAATTGAAAACCCAGAGATAATCCCAAACAAATATGGACAGTTGAACTTTGGCAAAGGAGTTATGGTCGGGCAATGGAGAAAAGATAGCCTCTGTAATAAGTGGTGTTGGAAAATATGGATATAGGCACTTGCAAAAGTTTGAAACGAGACCCATAGTTCATATACAAACATTCATTCAAAATGGATTAAAGATACGCATAAGACTGAAACCACAAAGTGCTTGAAAAAAATATAGGGGGCACACTATAGGACATCTACTCCAATGATATATTTGGGTCCTCAACCCTAACAGCAGAGGAAGCAAAGGCAAAAATCAGCAATGGAATATATCAAATTAAAAGCTTTTTTATCTCAAAGGAAACCATCATAAAAATGTAATCGCGATCTATAGGGTGGGAGAAAATATTTTCCTATCACACATCTGGCAAGGGCCTAATATCCAAATTATACAAAGTCTCATATAATCCAACAGGAAAGAAATAAATAGCCCAACCCAAAGTCGAGCAAAGGATATAACACAACACTGAAGTAAACATGCAGTTGGCCTACACACATGAAAAATTGCTCAATATCACTGATAACAAGGGAAATGAAATAAAAACCACATTGAGTGACCATCTCATTCCTGTGAGAATGATCCATATAAAAATATGGAATCAACAAATGTTGGCAAGGTTGCTGTGAAAAAGGAACTCTAAACCACTGTTGGTGCAGCCACTGTGGTAAATGGTATGGTGAATTCTTAAGAAAATAACAATGGAAATTCTGTACAATCTGACAACACCTCTATTACATATATAGCTAAACAGTATGGAAACTAATATGAAAAGATTTATCTGCAGCTATATACATAGCAGCAACCTCCACAATTGTGAAGTCATAGAACCAATCCAAGTGCCCTTCAGCAAAAAAATGCATAAAGACATTTTGTAAAAAAATAATGAAATACAAACATCTGTGAAAAATATAAAACAGTGGCATTTGGGACAAAGGGATGAACCTCAAGGTGATTACATTAAATGAAATAAGTCAAAAAGAAAAGACATATTGGATGGTTTCACTCTGTGGAATATATATTTATTTTATATTATATTATATATTATATTATATATTTTATATATAATATATATTATATTATATATTATATATAATATAATATATATTTCACATCTGTGGAATGTAAATAATCAAACAAATAAAAAACACACAGGCAAAATACAGTAGGAATAAGTTTTGAACTCAGTGAAAGAATATAATGTTTACCAGAGGGAATTGGGTGAGGAAGGAGAGGCTGAGGGAGGGAGGCAGATGGAGTCTTGGTGGGCTGGTGGAGGCTGAGTGGAACATATGGAAGAGCAAAAATGTAACACCAAATATTAAAATAAAAAAAATAAATATATTGGTTTAGCACTTTTTGGTGTGTAATCATAGACATCTTAATATAACAAAAGCTTTGTTTGCTTATCTGAACAAAGGAATCACACATTCTGTGACTGGTTTCACTAGTTTATTTTTTCAGTAGGTAACTTACTTTTAAGTAATTAACAGTCACTCCACTTTAGTCTTTAACTTATTAACAAACGGTCTGTCCTTCACCTCAATGACACATTTTGGTTTTGACTATCATTTTTACAACATGCACAGTCTCCTGAGTCTCAGTTCCTGCAACAAGTACTGGAAGGTCTCCTTTTGTCCTTTAGAACAGAATTTTGTCCTCCTTAATTTCCCATCCTGATTTCATTATCTCTTACTCTCCCCCCTTTCCTTCCCTTAAAAGTAGAGTATATGGGAATAAGGGACAAGAAGGGAAAGGGAGATGTTCTTATTTCTGATCAACTCCAATAAGTTTCAATAAAGCCTAATCTTCACAAGCCACTTAAATTTACCCCAGCAAATGTTGGGTCCATTCCACCAGTGCTCACACACATCTAATCTAGAAGGATACTATTTCAGGTCTCCTCTGGAAGGAGAGGAGAATGTAAACATTTCATATTGTTTCTTTTTTTCCCAGAATATCCTCTCTACATATCCACTCCTGAGACTATGTGTTGGGTGACACTCTTGACTACAGATGTTTTATGTATACAAGATACTCAGGAATAGAGGATTGTCTCTCCAAATGAAAGAGTCTCTGGAAGATTATGGAGGGAGAGTTCAAGTATTCAAATAAGGAATGAGAAAAATAAAAGCCCTCATAATATTTAATGTCTAATATCCAATTTATAATTTATATTTTCTAATCATGGAAATATACCAACCAAGAATTGCACATTTTCCTTATATATTTAAAATATTTCATTATGGTAAAGCTTTATACAAGTGCTGAGGCAGTGCACGTCATATAATATGATTTTGACATCCTATATTTCTTCTTAACTTTGTCTTTCAAAGAATGTTATATCTTTTACAGTATGACAATTCATAATACTATTTTTGTGTGTATGTAGGAACTGGGCCAGTATCCTCACACTTTATTTTAATAGCCTACTATATAATAGCTGCTAAATTCTATTACTGGATATGTACTGATGTAAATTTTTTTAGAAATGTGTGTCAAGAATAATATTTCTATTTGCTTCTCTGAATTGAAACAAATTTCCTTATCATAGCAATGTTCTATAATAAAAGTATTGGACATCTAGTTCTTCTCTTACAACAAATCCTATTTGAAAAACCTTTCCCAAAATGTGGGTACATAAATTAGTGTAACCAACCGTCTCAAAGCAAAAAGGCCCAGACAATACCTCATAACTTTAACACAATGTACATTTATTTTTTGACCAATGATGATCCAATGAAGGTGTTTTGCTGGGCTCCCTGTCTTCTTCTGAGTCCTTTGGAATCTTCCCTCTTCTTAGTGTAAACACAGAAAAACCAATTCACCTGCTGGGGTGATGGACCTGGATATAACACAGATATCTGCCTCTCCTAACTTAGAAATCTAGTTTAATTGTGTACCCAGAAGAAAAAGAAAATAGGTTTTGGTGGACATTCAGTACTTTTTGCTTCAGTGAGTGAAAAGAATGGCTCAAAATGCACTAATAAATGGGAAGAAGTGAAACAGATTATGAAGGGGACAAATAGTCTTGCTCCCATTGTCACAAACTATACATTAGCTGTCCAACCATTGGATTTGGAATGATAAAATTATAATGGGTTTATTGATTATTGCACTTTTATTTATTTGTAAAATAAATATATAAAATATATCACAAAATGCACCAGTTACACCCACAGTGTGCATCACAAGGTAAGAACCAGTCCCAGGGGGTAGGGAAAGTGAAGTGCAGACCAATGATTTCCCCTAGTTCAGGGTGTGTGCCCACCTAGCCTCAGGTCCCTGCTTGAGCCAACATCCCTGTGGACTATGTCCTCTACCCACTATGGTGCCTCCACTTTCCTCTCTCCACACACCTCCTGTTTGATGACGTGTGAAACTCTTCAGCGTCACCTCTGTTGAAGCCTGTGCTGGTTTTCAATGTCCAAAGGGTATCAAGTCCCACTTCCAGTTGTGGGACTGCATGGGTGCAGCCCCTCTATTATACGTTATATGTTACTCTTGGTAGCAATGCCCGGGTCCCCCTCTCTATCTCGGTGACTTGCAGTCTATGTTTAGGAAAAGGCAGGCCACCTGCTCCTGATGGGACAACCAGCTTCACCCAAAACCCGCCACCACCACCACTTCCGGAATGGAGTGCCGCTTGGCTGCTGTGATCTGCCCCCCCCCCCCCGTGATGTCCTGTCACCACGTCGCTTCCTGGGGTGTCACCACACCTGGGGTGGGAGCTGCCACCCTCAAGTCTGTGCTGCGTCCACCACATTTCTGCTTGGGTTTTTCCTAATAGCTTCGATTTCTTTGGTGAAGAATTCTTTTTTCTCCTGGATATATCTTTTGGTGTTCTGAACCCAATTTTCTATGTTTAGAGTCTCAAACTTTGTTCAGTATTTTCATGATTGCTATTGTAGACTGTTTGTCCATTAGCTGATCCGATTTAGCATCATAAAGTTTGGATTCTGCTCCGTTTCTTTTTGCACGTATGTTTCCGGGGCTATGTTTTCTTATGTGTAATCTTTCCCCGCCCCCACCCCCAGTATATGATGCTGTGACTTTCATTTAGGGGTTTTCTTTGTTTATAAATATGGTGGGAGGGAAGAATTTAGGGGAGTGGAAGCCCAGATGCCTCAAGTAATCATGTTAGGGCTAGGACACCTGTACCCTGTTTCTGATTCTGTTATCAGACTAAGCTCCTCTCCACTCCTGCAACCTGGTTCCCAGCTCCCTACCTCAGTATCTCAGGATTCTGAGGTTTGCAACATATTTTCTTCTGACCTCACAAGAAAAAGGCAGGGAAATTGTGCCTTGCCATTGCTCACACTAAAACCAGGCCAATGCTCTCTAGGGCTAATTGTTCTGCCCCAGGGTGAGTCAGGAAGCAATGGATTATTTCACACTCATGGAGAGGTCCCCCGGGCCCCTTGGGGTTCACCAGAACCTAAGCACTCTCCAAATGAGACCCTCCACCAGGGATGGCCAGCATCATGTCCAAGATTATTTCTTCCTTTCCAAAACTTTATGTTCACCCCCTCTGGTAGAAAGATGTGTGTGTTGATCCAGCAATGCGGGTGGTAAACTGATGAGATGCATGTAGGTTATGGTTGCTTTTTCAGTTGCATTTAAAGGAGAGGTTTGTAGGTAAAGAGCAAATTCCCCATGTCTTGACCCGACCCCTCCTTTTCATTTTTGAATGAATGTCCACAATGGGTTGACATACGACACAGGATACGTAATATAGACATTCTTTTTTATACTACTAATCTCCATCTGAGTTTAGTTGGGAAGATGCTAAATAGGATAAATGTGCTTTTATGACCTCCATCTCCTTCATGGCATTTTAAAGACCCATTTTTCTTTGTCAGATATCTTTTTTTAAAAAAGATTTATTCATTTATGCATACAACCTGGGGCACAGAGCAAAGGCATGGCGGGGGTGGGGGAGCGAGAGGGTTCACCAGAGACAGAGTAGGGAACAGAACAGGCAGATCGATGGAATCACTGCTGAGGGGAGCAGTGGGTGCGGCAGGAGAGGTCTGCCATGCCCTGGGGGAATCTTCCTGGCTGGGCGCCGAACTTGCGTCACAGCTGCTGGCAGCTCCGCAGCGCAGTGCCCTACCACAGCTCAGTGCCCTACGACGGCGCCACCGGGGAGGCCCTGTCTTAAGGGTAATTTCACTTTTTCTATTAAAGTCTATACACCTTTCACTTGCCCCAAATATTATTAACTTTTGAAATTTTATTAAGTTAATCATTGGACTGCACATTTAAAAATATCTGTATTTATAACGCATATGTTTTTACTTCACTCAGCATGTATTCTTTTTTTTTAAAGATTTATTTATTTATGCAAACAAGCTGGGGTGTAGGTCAGAGATGTCGGGGGTGAGAGGATTCACCAGAGACAGAGTGGGGAGCCGAACAGGCGAATCTACTGAAGTACACTGCTGAGGGGAGCAGTGGGCGAGGCAGGAGAGGTCTGCTGTGCCATGTGGGAAGCTCCCTGGCCAAGGATTGAACTCGTGTTGCAGTGGCTCTGGATGGCTTCATAGTGCTGAGAATTAATCCGCCACCAGGGAGGCCCTCAGCATGTATTCTATATCTTATTTTCTTCATGTAAAAAATAATGGGTTTGGGCTTCAAGAAGTCCATCTTTTTTTTTCCCCTAGCTCCAACAATCTATGTGTCTATTATATAGTCATCTCCTAAATGACTATTTCATTTTACATTATCAATTCTTCTAATTAATCTTTATGAATCTAGGATATTTGATCACAATTGATTTGATATTTAACAATTATAGAGTGGATCCAGGTGATTTACCATGGATATATCTAATGTGAGTCTACATTTACTCAAAATATGGTGCAGGACAGTGTTTCTTTCTTTCTTCAGTTGCTTCCAAGCTACTTAGAAATGAAGATAGTTTTAGTTTTAACAAGTGTGCATATATGACTCCTTCAGATTGCAAAGAACAGACTCGCAGACTCAATTAATGTGAGTTTATTTGTGTCAGTACATGAGAAAGTAAGGAAGATAAGAAAGTAATTCAGTAACTCAATGTTCAGTTTTACTGTTCAGGAATCATGACTCCAGTAACCTCAGAGCAGAGATACTGAATCAACAAGAACTCCAGTCATCCTAACTCGAAGTAGTTGCGATTAATACTCGAAGGTGGTACCATTAGGGTGATCTAATTCTTTCTAGCACCTACTGACTTACTTTTTTATATGTTATATTTATATTCCCCAAAGGAAGGCTCTGACTAGTTGCATCAAGAACCATTTCACAGGAACACCACTGTGGGTATAGTTCTTTTCCTAGCCCATCCCCTGACCTATGACTGAGATTTTTCAAGTCAGTAATTCAACCATACTACAGTTATCGGTGACCAGCATGGAGAGTTCAAATGAGAGAACACATCGTTCTGCACATCCTGGAGTTATGGGTAAGATGTCTCCAGGACTCCAGAAAAACTAGAATTCTATTCCTGTTTAAAAAATGGATAACAACATTCACATCTCTTGCTGAAGACAAAGGAATTTTTGTTCTCAATGACATTTTCTCATGAAGTGTTTTCAAAGTATTTTTCAATACCATAACACCCTTGAATCTATGGTGCTGTCTTTTCTTTATTACATTTTGGGGGGGCATTACCCTTAATAACACTTTCTAAAGAAACAGATAATCTGCACTTTTAACTAAATGTAAGTGAAACTGTATATTAAGCTCTGATTCACATGAATAATATTGGATCATATTTTCTGACTTGTTTTTAAAGGGCTTCTTCCCATCAGTATTGGAAACTCACATATAATGTCAGTATTTTTAATCCTGGAAACTGAGGCCATACTTCCAAGGTCTGCTGTGTACCGATGTAAGCACACGATAGAGTAGAAACTATGATTATCAGTGTTTGTGTCTTACAAGAAGCTTGGAATTCTACCTTACAGTAGGCAATAGGATCCATAAAAGAATTACAGATTTTTAACATGTCTGAGGCTAAAAGGAATGTGTTTGAGAGCCAGATATTGATTTTTTAAAAGGAGAACATTTCTCTTTACTGTTTTTCTCTAACATGAAATTAAAATAAATCATAATCTTTACTCTTACTATTATTTAATAGAACTCTTATACATGATTGGCTCTTAGACTGTTAGTCTAAAGTAAAAGAAAAACATGAAATTGTAAGATTCAGAAACTTCTAAAAAAATCAAGTTCTTATTAACTATTGCAGACTCAGAAAATTGTCTTTATTAAGCCTTTGCTAAACTCTTCAATGACAGCTTTAATTTTTTTGCTTCTTTATATTCCTTACTTATGGACAAAGCATGCACACTTTTTCAGAAAAAGACCTTGCCTCAATTCCAAATTTCTTTAGCAAATCCATAAAATTATATTCCATGTGGGTCTTATAAAAGGCACTGTACTAAACACTCCAAGTATGTTTGACTTGAATAGAACCTCAACTTTTGCCAAATGAGAAGGCGATTTGTGAATTTGGAGTAGTTGGTTTAAAAGATGTTCAAGATATTTTTTAAACCTGAGTTTCAAAGTGGATTTGTTGAATAGACACTAAGTATATTTGATCATGAATTTCAACCTGAAAAGAAGAAAGAGTGGTGAGTAAGTAGGACAGGTAGCTTTTCTGTCATCGAGTAACACTGTATGCCTTTTCTGTCACTGGGCCAGAATGTAAAACCTGAACTCTACAATGGTTACTTCACTAAAAAATTATTTATTTATTTATTTATTTATTTGATACCAATACATAATGGAAACAAACTTTCTTTTTTTAATAGAATAAGAACAGGGTTTCAAAGATGCTTTGTCAGGTGATACACAGAGCAGTGGTGCCGTAATTCATTGGATCAGCTGCATTTGTTTTCTACCACGCAGAGTGCAGACTAGATACTGACAGGACACTGGTTTATTTCTGAGATTGAGATGAGAAGGAAAAAGTCTCACAGAATGAAAAGAACCAAGCATTTGGTCATATGAAAGGCTGGAGAATTCAAATTCAGCCCTTTATCACACCAATTTATTTAGGGATTTGAAAGTTAGTAATATAGATATGCCAGGTACAACTGTATCCTTCTTACATAAAGAAACATTAAAAATTTAAGATATCCTTTATGACAGAATTAGAAGTTTGGTGTTTAACATAGCAAAAGGAAATGTATATTCATCTATTGTATCTCATTTCTTTTCACCAAACTGCCAATAAAGCATAGGTGATCACTGATCCTTTTTAGAACTCTGTAAGTACAAGACCACTAATGAGTTAGAAAATAAAAAATATGGTCAAGAAATTTCTGAAGAATACCTACTTAGTCACTGTAAAAAGCAGTATCTTCATTATTCATTCAAAGATAGGAATTTCTTCAAATGGGAAAGGTATTCTAGAAACTAGGGTTTACTTTAGGGCTATTAAAAAGTCTCCAAAAATTTAGATCAATAAAGTAAAAATGATAGCTATTTGGTTGCCAACGGGAAAGAAAAGATGCTAAATCATAGCAAGTGGCAAACTGCTGAGTATGGATTCATTTAGTCAGTCTACCTTAGGTGAAATGGACATTATAGTTCTCCTCTAAAAATTTATAAATGAAGCATACAAGTACAGTGAAAATAAGTATAGAAAAACCAAAAGTCAAACACTCATCTGAAATATATAGGGCTGTTTATAAGAGACTTATTTTTAAAAACCAGCAACAAAGTGTCTTTCATTACATACGGTAACTGTTGCAAGTGAAGGCAGCTTTTTACATTCTTTACATATTGAAAATAATGGAAAGAATTTTGAACAGAGAAGCTCACACCAATGGTCATAGATATGAAAAAAAAAAAGGCAGATTTTGGAATAGAATTCCTGAGAGATCAGGACCTCGCATCTGATCTTACCTAGAAATTCTCATCGTATTTTAATTTTTTCCCCTGTACTTTGGCTCAATAAAATTTCTACAATTGAACAGAAACACTAAAGTGAGTCAAAGTCACATCAAAATAACCACAGGCTGGTGGGAAATGAGTTTCTGTCAGTTCCAGTTTCAGAGAGGCACTTTTAACACAACAGTAACTGCAGTAACAAAACACTTTTTTTTTATAGGGCAAGATCAACCAAAATGTGATCAGACCCATTTTGATTGAGGACCCAGTCAGAAGCGAGAGGAAGAACAAAGTACATAGAGCCCAAATGAGAAAGCAGCGCCCAGAGCCACACAGATACAAAGTTTCCCTATTGTTCTTTTGTTTCTTTACTGGGTCTACTTTGACTTCTCAAAAACATTAGTTTTCACTCTGTGTTCCCCAGGACATTGGAAGGTCTTTTAAAAGCAGTGGGGGCATATTCAGTGAGCTTCACAACTGTCATTTTTGGGTACTGGAAGCACGGCATTTACAGAGCATAAAATCCAGAATGGTCACTGCCTCTCCAGCGGTTTTATAAACTGTGATTCAATTATTTACTATCCTAGCGGCCAGTGCAGGGCCATGGAGACCAGCAATGCTGATACTTGACAGTGTGAGTCAATGAGTTGATTCAGAGGTGATCAAAATTGTGTGACTGGGAGGCTAGCCGACTACCTAAAAACTGCCGATGTCAGTTAATATGCAAGTTTTCAACTGAAGGACCGTCAGAAGGTCCTATTGGACTTCACAGTAAGCATATTCGCATATCATATAGTCAGTCACTGTTTAAATTCAATGCTTGAGAATGAATAAGGCACTAGATTAATGTTAGTGACACAAAAATCTAAAATGTTATTTCAAATTGTGTTTGTTTTTATCCTCCTTCTTGCTCCCCCTCCCTTGGAAATGATTCCTGGAATGTTCAAGGGGAGGTCAGTATTCACACTTCTCATAATTTCTGGTGACCATCCATCAGGTAAGTTCAAATTAAAGTGTTTTAATTTTGCTTTTTTTCCCCTCAAAAAAATAATTCCTGGGATATTTATGGAGGAAATTGAAAGTTAGTAGCCTATTTAGCAGGCGCAATGTAAAAGAGTGGAAAACCGCTTCTCCTGGGGGTAAACAAAGCATCCAAATGAGAAAGACGGTTCTTTAAAATTAAAAGTTCCCTCAGGAGACGGGGCCTGTTGACGACATGCACTGCAAAGGGACTTTGTTCCTGGCTGCACAGAGGCCAGCACTGCTTCCTGAAGTCAGTGAATTGGCTGTTGCCGCCTGGATGACCCCGAAGAGATGGGCTTCTGGGAAAACTAGGGCTCCCCTGTGGGTGCATGGCAGAAATCCCCAGACACATTTCCTGGTGCTACTATTCTGTTGTGCCTCAGAGGGAAATGGCAATGTTGGTCATCTTATAAAGGAAAAGTCCTCTCTTCCTAACACAAGTAAAACAGTGGCAGCGAAGCGGCCCATGACATCAAGCCTCCCCTGTGCCATGGCTGTGACAAAAACTCCTGCAGACATTGAGAACTACCAAGAAGCAGTCATCTCTTCTCCCTCTAGATGTCATTTCAGGTTCCTTTTCTTTGCTCCATAGTAAGCTCGATAAGTTTGTTTCTACACCTAATCTTTGATTTCTGTCTTTTTAAAAAAATCCTCTATGGGGATGATAGCTGAAGAAAGAACTGTAAGAAAATACATTAAAAATAAATTTTAAAAATCATCAAAAAATTAGATTTACTGAGATGACTGCAGGATAACTCTACTTAAACAAGGATTAGGCACATGGGAAACATTTAAAATCTTATGGGCTGACCATTTTTGATGTCGAATTTCATTAAGAATTCTCCAATAATTAATAAAAATAACCCAAACCTACCCTTCCAAATATAGCTCTTTTCACTGCTTGGTGAATATCCAGAAATACAATAGTTGAAAACAATAAGAACGGAAGTTATGTAATCACTAGATGACCAATAATAGCCATTCTACACCAAGTGAACCCACTGGTTAAGAAACATTGGATTCTTCATCACTCTTTCTGGCATATTAGATATCAAGTCTGTAGAAATTTAAAAAATATATAGAATTGATTGTATTTCCTGTCTCTGATGCAATTTATGTAATTTATGTCAAAGTGATCCAATAAAGTTCCAATGAAATGTTGACAATCCAGAGCTCCAGCAGGGTTTTTGTGTTGCTCTCTTCTCATCCGTATTTGTAAGCAGATACTTTGCATCTGTTCTCCCTTCTCCATTCACAGGGAGAACCTGGTGCTGATTATGCCGAGACCACAAAGATTATTTCAAGAAAAAGAATGTACATCAGAATGCTTAGCATTTATATAGGTTCTTTTGATTTCAAAACAAATTATAAATATTTCCTACCATAACAACATCTTCACGAGGTAGGTATTTCTGTCCCTACATTACCAAGAGAAACCCCAGACCTAGGAGCACGGGACTCTTCTGGCCCAGAGAGAGTCAGGAGCAGCCTTCAGCATGGACATTCAGGTGGCTGCCTGCTGAGGGCTCTGAGGAGGCAACGTCTCCCTCTTGTGTAGCAACAGTCTCCATCAATATAAGGTTAAATATCGTATAGATATAAAACAACACACAATGACATTATAGAACAATAGTTCAATATTCTGGTTTCTTAGTAAAATATGTTAAGCACAGTATTTAAATTGCATTTCTCTGAAAAGCATTTGGTATATTAAATAGCAGAAGGTATATTAAATAGCTTTATAAACTTTTCTGGCGAGCTCTTAGCAGCATAATGATTCTAAAGAAATTAAAATTCACTGATGCATATCTGTCCTTTATAGTAGCATAAACTAAACAAAAATGTGAAAACTACTGTATTTTCATTATGCAGACCTAACAGCTTGCTGAATTTTAGCATGTGGCTACATAATATTTTTGAATTTGGGAGAAGGGATATCTATTGCTGATTGTGGTTTTAAAATATCAATTTGATAGGCAAAATGAAGTTTAAAGGTGAAAAGTGAAGACTGCTATTTTCCATTTTATATCCTTTCTGAGGAATTCTTACATTTTCAAGAGACATTATTACTTAGAACTAATTGTCAGTGAGTGTTGGGACTCTACATAATAAGGACATTTTGTGAAAAGAGAAATTGATAAAAAAAATAAAAGTTGTATTAGAAGAAAACAGTAGGAGGCAAAAAAGATATTTTTCAAGAGTCTTGACAACTGGCATGAGAGGTAAGTTGTTCATACTTAAATGACTGAATAGGTTGGAAATGTTTTATAAGGATAAATACTTGATTTGATATGTTTCTTCTCTAGGGCAGAATCCTCACTGTCTTCTCTAAGTCAGCAGTTTTCAGAATGGTGTGAAAGAGCTTACCTCATGCTAAGCTGCCTAATAACTGACCAGGTAGGTCAGCAGAAAAAGTTCTAAAATGAGAAAGAAGAAGCATAAAATCGTAAAATTTGTATGGAACGTAAAAACTAACTTCCAAGCTAAAATGACATTCTCTGTCAGAAGTAACATATACAAAAGTCTTAACTTTAGTGTACATACCACTAAGATATTAGATATTACATGTCATTCAGAGAATATTTCTTGTAAGTGTGCTTTTTTTTTCCCTAAAAAAGACATATTAAATCATTTTTCTCTCCTCAAGTCCTTTTTATATAAATATGAAATACAGTTGGTCCTGTCAGTTTGCTCAGCCATTTATACACTTGCTGGGTCCTTCCCACTTGTGTTGTATGTGACAGTTTTGTTTGATGGCGCTTTGAGTTTGAATAGGCTTAAGCAGTTTGGCTGTTTGGTTGGCTGAAAGGTTCTGGCATAAGGTGAATACCAGTCCCTCTCAAAGACATCTTTAAGTTGTTTAATGATGCTCCTGTTGTTCCTCACGTCTGCTTGGTTGATAACAAGGCCTGTGCCAGCATTCTGGGTAAAATCATTCCCTACCCAGTCGAAATTTCCTGTAAACAAACAAAGGAAATCATGGTGAATTATCAAGATCCACTGGGGAATATTCCCCTTGTAATGAAATATGGAGCAGATTCTATTAAAAAAAAAAGTAAGATAAACACCCAGGAATAACTACGGGAGACTGAATTGTGGTGACAGCTTGGGGGGGGGGAAAGAAAATCCCAAGAAGCCTTACATATGGCACATTAATATTTACATATTATTTTGGCATTTTCTTCAGCTTTGCTCAACTTGAAACTCAAAACAAGGAATCTGCTGTTCTTTTTTGTAAATGTTATTTCTTATTGACATTCACAAGACACTAAATACAGCAACATTTAAAATATATAGGGATACACTTAACAATCTTGTGAATAATTACTACCTTCTCAAAGAGACAACATCTAATCCATATGTACAAATGAGGGATTCTAATTATAATACTCAGAAGACTTCACATCAAAAAATAAGCTGAAGCCAGTGAAGGAGCGCCGGTTCCCATTGCATACACAAGCCACTCCTTGCTTGTGCTGTAAATCATCTCCCAGTTCCAGAACCATGGTCTTTGGTGCAGGAGTAAGGGCACTTACTGTGACACAGGCTCCCCAGAATGGATGCCTGGTGTTAAGTGGGGTCTTAGTTTGCTGGGGCTGCTATAGCAAAGTACCACAAATTGGGTGACTTAACAGAAATTTATGTTTTAAAATTCTGGAGGATAGAACATAGAAGAACTCAAGGTGTCTTAGGACTGGCCCCTTCTGAGCACTGTGAGGGAAGCTCTCTTCCAAGTGCAGCTCATAGGCCTGAGAGGGCTGTTTTCCCTCTGTTAATGTTTCTCTCAAACTGTCTCCTAATCCAGGCAAATTGAATTAGGGTTCACGCTAGTGATGTTTCCTTCATTCACTTCATCTCCAAATAAGAGATATTCTGAGGTATGAGGATTAGAACTTCAGCATAGAATTTTGAGAAACACAATCCAGTCCATAATGGGGCATAAAGCCTTCTGGGATTAGCACCACAGGGTTAATCATTGTCTACATCACTCATACATGTGATCTTTGTCCCTCATTTAACATGTTATTGGGTATTTAATGCCTATAGGATACTCTATTAGAGGCCATGAAAGGAAACTAAAAATGATAGTTCCTGCCATCAAGGAGTCTAGGAAAAAAGCAGAAATAGTTATATTATAAAGCATGTGATGTAGTATGTGTGTATACAGCGCCACAGGGCAGAAGGAAGGACTCTCTAATTCTGATTAGATATGTCAGAGAAGGTGCATATTGTTGAGACATAAGACATGCATACAAAATCATTAATTAGGAAATTAGAGAGTCACAATTCCAAAGGCAAAAATGACATGATTATGGATAAAAGATATGACTAGGGTCTTGGAGCATGAAGGGGGAACACCTAGGGTGAGGTCAGGACATAAGGAGTTTGAAGGGTTAGATGATCAATTATTTATTAAATGCCTATTATGAGCCAAGCACTGTAACTGATACTTGTATACATTATCTCATATTATTGGTAGGTTTATACCCACTTTACAGATGAGGAAATGAAGTTCAAAAGGATAAATAAATTTTTCTTTAAAAAAATATTATTTTTAATGAAGTAATGTTAGTACACAAAACATATGAATCAGGGCCTCCCTGGTGGTGCAACGTGTTAGGCGCAGCACTATGAAGCTATCCAGAGCCACTGCAGCATGAGTTCAATCCCCAGCCAGGGAGATTCCCACATGGCCCAGCAGACCTCTCCTGCCTCACCTGCTGCTCCCCTCAGCAGTGTATTTCAGTCTATCTGCCTATTCTGCTCCTCACTCTGTCTCTCACTCCTCCTACATACCTGGCCTACACCCCAGTTCTTATATGCATAAATAAATAAATTAATATATATATATATATGAATCAGAGAATTAGGTTCATATCTATTCAGGTAACACTGGTCAACAGTTAGATCATAACTGACTTAAAAAGGCCCCAATCTGTAGTATCTTGGTGTGCTGAACATGAATATAACCCTGAAAAATTTTTATTAGCTCTCATTTTGAAGATATTTCATGTAATTCATTTTATATGTTTCACTGTGTAAATTTATCCAGCTGCAACAACATCCTAAATCAGCCTAGAATGATGTAATATTGCATTGCATTGCATAATACCATCATGCACACATCATCCAGAGTTGACTGCATCATTTTCTGATGCAATGCAATACTACTGCCAGGCAGCTGCTGAAGTAAGCTTACATCAGCAGTGCACTATAGAAAGCCCTGTCAGAAAGGTTGAACACTGAAATTATTTCAGACTTTGTGTGAGACAGTTTAAGCTACTGTTCCAGAGAACTGTTATTATTTTATCCATTTAGGCACAATACCGAACAGTCATGCCTCGAAAGTGCATTAATAGCATGGACAATTTCTGCTCTATTTTTGTGGGGAAGTGACATTTGCCAACCAGAAGAAAAGTTTCACCTCTCAAGTGAAGAAGGCTTATCATCTTGACTTCGGATGCAAGGTTGGTGACCAAGACAAGCCTTGGGCCCCGCATATATGCTGTGCTACATGTCCAGCACAGCTTTTACAGTGGTTAAATGGCAAAAGACCATCAATGTCGTTTGCAGTCCCCATGGTGTGGAGAGAGCCAAGCAACCACATAAAAGACTGTTACTTCTGCTTGGTTCCTCCTCTTTCCAGCAGAATCACAAAGTAAAAGAAGTCGAGGATAGTCTACCCAAACATTCCGTCTGCATTGAGATGACCCGTTCAACAACTTGCTGCAGGGTGATGCGAAACAAACATGAAATGCTTTTCGCCTAGTGTCCACAAATTTTCTTGGGAATGTTAGGGCAGAAACTACAAGGAACTAGTAGAAGACATACTGATGCAGTATCAGAAACTTGGCTGCAATATGTCTCTAAAGATCCACTTCCTTCATTCCCATCTGGATTTCTTCCCTGAAAACTGTACTATGGTTAGTGATGAACATGGCAAACATTTTCATCAAGATATCGCATCAATGGAACAAAGATACCAGGGAAAATGGTCCACTACAATGCTGGCTGACTACTGCTGGGCACTCCCCAGAGATGCTCCTGAACAGCTGTACAAGAGATAAGCAAAGACATCTAAAAGTAGTCTATGACTTGATTTTTTTACAGGTATTAACCGTAGGCCTATTACTATCGGCATGCATTTCGTGATGTTAACATCAATTTATTGCAGATTACCAAAAAAAAACAAAAAACAAAACGAGAGCCAAAATTGGAATTTGACTGTCATATTCATGTTGAGCATATACAAATTGATAGGAAATGACTAATTTTATTTCATTGATATGACTTTTGTAAAAATTTGTTGACCAGTGTAATCAATCTGTGAATGTAACCGTCTTTGTATTCCAGAATAAATCCCACTTGGTGATGATGCATGATTCTCTTAATGTATTATTGAATTTGGTTTGTTTAGAATTTGTTGAGGATTTTTGCATCTATGTTCATCAGTTACAGTGGTCTGTAGTTTTTCTTTTCAGTAATGTCCTTTTCTGCTGTTGGTATCAGAGTTATGTTGGTCTCATAAAATGTGTTTGGAACCATTCCCTCTTCGTTAATTTTTGGGGAGATTTTGATTGATTTTCTTATTCTTTGTTAATTTTTAATAGTATTTGATTTCTCCCCTCAGTTCCTGTAAATCTCCCACCACCACCTCACCTGCAAACCATCACCATGGTCCCTTGTGCTCTCCCCACCCCTGTTTTGACCCTTTTCCTCCCTCTCCCCTGCTGTATGCCTCACATCTATGGTCAGCTTGCAAGTTATGTATTGTTTTTGGTTCCTTTGTTTGGTTTTTCTAGATTCCACATATAAATGAGACCATCTGGTATTTCTCTCTCTCCTTATATCTCATTTCGCTTAGAATAATCCCCTATATCTCCATCCATGTTGCCACAAATGGCATGAGTTTATATTTTTTGATGGTTTAAGTAGTATTCCATTGTGTATACTTGACCCAAATCATGTGTTTTGGGGCATTTAGTTTGTTTCCATATCTTTTTTATTGTAAATAGTACTGCAATAAACATAGGAGAGAAAGTTTCCTTTCAAATTAGTGTTTTTGTGTTTTTTGGGTAAGTGTAGAATTGCTGTCATATGGTAGTTCCATTTTCAGTGTGGAAACGCCACACAGCTTTTCATAGACCAGTTTGCATTTCCACCAGCAGTGTAAGAGTGTTCCTCTTTCACAATATTTACCATCAACATTTGTTTTCTTTTTTGTTTGTTTTGCTTTTAATATGGGCCATTCTCACAGGTGTGAGGTGGTATCTCATTGTGGCTTTGATTTGCATTTCCCTAATAAAAGTGATGTTGAATGTATTTTCATATATCTGCTGGCCATTTGTACTTCTTTGGAAAAGTGTCTTTTTAGCCCTCCAGCCCAGTTTTGATTGGGTTGTTTGCTTTGTTTTTGTTGAGTTGTGGGAGCTCTGTGTAGATCTTTGACATCAGTCCTGTATCAGATATGCGATGTGTAAGTATTTTCTCCCATTCAGTAGAATGACTCTTTGTTTTGGTTACTGTCTCTATTGCTGTACAGAAACTTTTAGTTTGATGTGGTCCCTGCTGTTTATATTCTCTTTTGTTTTCCTTGTTCTGGAGATGAGTCCACAAAGATGTTTCAGATATGTATGTAGTGGAGTGCTTTGTCTATATTTTCCTCTCTACATTTTATGGTTTCAGGTCTTACATCCATTTTGAGTTGATTTTTGTGTATGGTGTGAGATAACAGTGTAGTATCATTATAAGCATGTGGCAGTCCAGTTTTCAATTTTGGGCAAGACTTTGAGGATAGGTGCTAGTGCATCTTTGAAAATTAGTAGAACTCACTAGTAAAACCAACTTGTCCTTGACTTTTGTTTTGTGGGATGACTTTTGATTACTGTTTTAATTTTCTTGTCAGCAAATTCTGTTTCTTCCTGATTCAATCTCATATGTCTGCATGTTTCTAAAATCTTGTTCATTTCTTCTAAATGATCCAATTTATCAGCATATAGATATTCAGAGTAGTCTATTGTGATCCACTATATTTCTGAGGCATATGTTGTAATTTCTTTCTCATTTATGTTCTTATTTAGTATTGTTTCTCCTTTTTTCTTTTCTTTTTTCTTTTGAGCCTAACTAAGGACCTTTCCATTTTGTATGCATTTTTGAAATAACCATCTCGCTCCTAGTTTGTTTCATCAATCGTTTGTATTATCTTTTAAATTTCTATTTCATTCATTTTTACTTCTTCAGTTTAATGACTTTTGGTTTCATTTGCTCTTCTTTTTCTATTTCTTCAAAGTATAAAGTTAGATAATTTATTTAAGGTCTTTCTTGTTTCTTGATTTGTGCCAATGTATGTACTTCCCTTTTAATATTGTTCTTACTGCATCCATACATTCTTGTAGCTCATTTTATTTTCATTTATCTTCAGGTATTTTTTATTTTCTTTTTTGATTTCCTTTCTATACCAATCATCATCGAGGGATATGTTGCTCAATCTCCACCTACTAGAAGTTTTACTGCTTTCTTTTTGTGGTTTATTTCTGGTTTGATACCATAATACTCAGAGAAGAAATTTGATGTGATTTCAATATTGACATTTGTTATGTGACCCCAACGTGTGGTCTATTCTCAACAATATTCCATATGCAGTTTATAAAAGCATGTACTCAGCGTTTTGAGGATGCAGTGGCCTATAAATGAAAATTTAATGGAGTAAGTAATTTCAGACAAGGTCTAGTGTGGACTTTTCTTAATTTGATTTTTTGCAAACAAGGTCTAAGTGAAGACTCTAGTGATTTCCAGGACATACTGACAATTATTAAAATTAGCAATGAATTTATTTCCTGTGACTCTTTAAATATTTTTGGACTAGCAGTAAGCTACACTCTAGGGGATTAATGGTTTGCTAAAATGGTACTGTAAAGTAAACTAATTTTAAAACTTTATAATAATTCAAAAACAGACACACATAAATATAATTAACTGATCTTCACAAAGGAACAAAGGGAAAAATAGTTATATAAACAAATGGTGCTAAAATGACTAGACATTATGTGGAAAAAAAAGAAATCTAGAAAATATCTTAAACCCTTCACAAAAAACAACTCACTGCAATGCTACAAGACACTTAGAAAGTAGCATATGAAAAAATCAATATGACCTTGGGTTTGGTGATTATTTTTTAAATACAACACCTAGGGATGATCCATGGCTTTAATAAATTAAACAAGCTGGATTTCACAAAAATTAAATTTTCTACTCTGTGAAAGATACTATCAAGACAATGAAGAAATAAGTTTCAGGCTGGATTAAAATACTTGCAAAAGACATATCTAATAGAAGACCATTATTTAAATAATACAAAGAATTGTTAGAACAATAAAGAAAAAGCTGATTAATGTGAGTCAAAGACTTTAGCAGACCCCTTACCAAAAAAGATATACAAAGGCAAATAAATGATAACAATGTGTCAATATAGGTTTGTCATTTGTAACAAATATACCACTCTGGTGGGGAACGTTGATAATGGGGAAAACAATGCATGTGTGGAGGTAGGGAATTAAAAAAAAATCTTGTACCTTCTGCTCAATTTTGCTGTAAGCTTCTCTTAAAAACAAATTCTATTTTAAATGAGAGCCCAGAAATGAACCCACAACTAGATGGACAGATACTCTGTGACAAAGGAGCCAAGAACATACTTGAAATGAAAATAACCTCAGAAAACTGGACAGCTTCATGCCAAATAATGAAATTAGATCACTATCTCACACTATAGATAAAAATAAATTCAAAATGGAGAAATGGCTTAAATGTAAATCTGGAAACCATAAAATACATAGAAGAAAACAAAGGCAAAACATTTCATAACATAAGCTTCAGTGATGTCTTTAAGGATTTATCCCAAACATGAAGGAAAACAAAAAAGAATGTAAACAACTAGTACAATTAAGAAGCTTCTGCACAACAAAAAAATAATAAAATGATAAGACATGCTACTGAATAAGAGACAATATTCGCACACCATACATCTGACAAAGGACATCTACAACGAACTCATACAATTCAACAAAAACAAAACAAATAACCCAATCAAAAAATGTTCAGAAGAACTAAACAGGCACCTTTCCAAAGAAGACCTACAGACTGCAAACAGGCACGGAAAAAATGTTCATCAACACTTGTCACCAGGGAAATGCAAATCAAGACTGCAATGTGATACCATCTTACACCTCTGAGAATGGCCCATGTAGAAAAGACCAGAAGCAACAGTGCTGGCGAGGGTGTGGAGAAAAAGGAACCCTCATTCTGCTGATGGGAATGCAGACTATTCCAGCCTTGGAGGTATATATTGTAAGAATGGATCTGCCACATGACCCAGTAACTCCATTTCTAGACATCTACCTGACATAGTCAAAAACATTAATTCCAAAGGAATCTCATTCCCATGTTTATTGCAGCACTATTTACTATATGGAAATTATGGAAGCAACCTGAGTGTCACAAAACAAATAAGTGATCAAGAAGATGTGGTCTATATACACAATGGAATGTTACTCAGCAATAAAAAAAGATAAACTTGGGCCTCCCTGGTGGCTCAACCAGTTAAATCTCAGCCTATGAAGCTATCTGCAGCCACTGCAGCACGACTTCGATCCCTGACCAGGGAGATTCCCACATGGCACAGCAGACCTCTCCGGTCTCGCCCGCTGCTCCCCTCAGCAGTGTACTTCAGTTGATCTGCCTTCTCTGCTCCCTGCTCTGTTTCTGGTGAATCCTCTCACCACTCCACACATCTGGCTACACCACAGTTCTTGTATGCATAAATAAGTAAATCTTAAAAAAAAAAAAAAAGAAACGCATGTGTTAGTGACTGGAAAGGCTAACGCTAAGTGAAATCAGTGAGAAGGAGAAATATGAATACTGGGTGGTGTCACTGCAAGAGGGTGGTCCTCAGGAAAGGGGAGTGTCCCAGGACCCTACCCCGACCTCAAGCCAGAGAGATCCAAGACATCTAGGACTACGAATCCCAGAATGCCATCGTCACCAAAGAAAGGATACTGAGGACTGAGGGAGGAGTTAAGGAGGGGTTTTGGGACTTAAAAACCAGACCTGGGGGGTTGGAGAGCCCTTTGGTCCATGGTGTGGATTTGCCAGAGTTTTTCCTGAGTGGGTGATAAGATTCTAGCTCAGCAGAACTGGTAGGACGCATTCACTAATTTATTCTTTATCTTTGTTTCTTTCCCTTTTTGTAAATAAACCTTTTTATTAATTTTATTGTGTATGTCTGCAGTTGAGCCTTTTAAGTACCATTGAAGTGCATGGGTGAGAACCCAGACAGGCACCCCACGGGGTTACCCTATAACATCACTAATATGCAGAATATAGAGCAACAAAACTAAGGGTCAGATAAAAAGAAGTTTAAACACTAACCCTTGAAAGTTGACTATGGAAATGAAGCCTCCTGAGGTGGGAGCGGTTGGGGGAATGGTAAGAACACAGAGGAAAGAAAATGCAATGGACTATGGTGGTAGACTATGGGTGACTGGTGGTGAGTGTGTTTTTGATGGTGTTAAGGCAAGAAGGCGGGCCAGGTTCAGGGGGTGCCAAGGAGGCGGGCTAATAGTGGGAACATGTAAAAAAGCCTGATTAACTTATTTGCCCTAAAGGTGGCAATACCCAATGAGGGTCTCCAAATATTACCCCAATTAAAAATTAATTGATTTATTAATTGGGAAACAAAAACAAATAAAATTTTCTATTTGAAAAATGCTGTATACTAGAAGAAGAAAAGAGATAGGAATCAATATTAAGTCTCTGGATAGACAGTTCAGAGTGCCAGTGTTAGGAGCCTTTTATATATTGTCTCATTTATTTTTTTATTTTTATTTTTTAAAGATTTATTTATTTATGCATACGAGCTGGGGTACAGGCCAGAGGCGTGGGGAGATAAGAGGGTTCACCAGAGACAGAGTGGGGAGCAGAACAGGCAGATGGATGGAAATACACTGCTGAGGGGAGCAGTGGGCGAGGCAGGAGAGGTCTGCTGTGCCATGTGGGATTCTCCCAGGCCAGGGGTCTACATCACCGCTGCTGACAGCTCCACAGCTCAGTGCTTAACCGCTGCACCACCAGGGAGGCCCTATATTGTCTCATTTAATCTGCACACTACACACAAAGGCTGGATACAATTATCTTCACTTTACACATAAGAAAAAAAGACAGAAGCTCTGAGATATTTTGTAACTTTCCACTATCTTTCATCTTGTCAATGTTAGTGCTTTAGTACAAATGTAGGTTTGTCTGATGCCAAAACACTCAGTGATTAATTGACCATTTGACAGACGCAAGTCATCCTTGCATGCACATGCCACATCTGAATTAGAGTAAACCCCACAGGTAAAATATTCAGACTTGAGTCCCTAAATTCCACTGATCCAGGACTGTATTTCCTAATAATAAACAATTTTTGACTTTATTTTTGGCACCTGCTTGAAAATAAACTAATTTAATTCTATTCTCTATAAATTGATGAATAGGAAAAATCCAAATATCATATCTTTGATCACAAAGAGAGATGGTATCAATAAAACAATATTATCATATTCTAGACAACCAAAATGATAGACATTTTTTAAAAATTCTGATACTCTGTTCTACTAATGCAACACATAATTATTCAAAATGAAAAGAACAAACAGAATAGCTTCACACTGAGCCAGAGGCAGGGCCTCTGCAGCAGCTGGTGGCTGTGCCTCCTGAAGAACGCAGGGGTGAGGGGTCAGGGTACCCTGAATTCTAGACTTAGCTCCTTCCTTCCTTACATTTGTATATTTCAGTCATTTCATGTCCTATGGCCCAAATTTCTTAATTTCTAAATTTCAGGTAATAAACTTCACCACCTCCATTGATAATGTTGTTAAGGGAATGGAATAAAATAAATTGCTTCATAGAGTTAAAAAGGCATTGTTTTTATAGTCACTTACTGAATTAATTGAATTTGGAAAAAATACAGAGTCCATATTTTTTTAATCTTACCCTTGTTTTGTCTTTTCTGCATTGAGAATGCCACTGTCTATGCACATTGTAATAGCCATGCTGCTGTTTGGGATTTACGCACCTTTGTTTTACAGAAAACAATTTCCACCCTGCCAGAGTATGAGATAAGGTGTTTTCCTAAACTCATACACATTGTGGAAAAGTAGAATGGATTTGCTAGATTAGCAAATAATTGTACCAGCATATAAATTTTATGCATTGGGAGCATTATAATCTTCATAATAATAGCTAACAGGAATTGAATATTATCTATGTGCCTTCTATCTAATTGCGTAAGGAGCTTTGCATATTTTGTCATTTCAGCTTCACCTGATGAAGTGGAAACTCCATACTACAGATGAACAAACAGATTTAGAGAATTAAAGGACTTTTTCCAAAATTAGTCATTTGAAAAATATGTCAGGGTGGGATTATTATCCAGGATGTAAGTATCTATGTGGAACTAAGCCTCACAATGTCTGCCCCTCTGCTCCTTTCAAGAAGCTGGCTCTGGTCCTTGGGTGGGGAATGAGCACTGTGAGATTCCAGGACTCACCTTTGATGAGCCTCTCACCCCCTCTCCTATTAAAAGAATTTCTGCCAAACATTTCTGAAAAGGTATCTTCTGTTGTCTCCCCATATATGAACCAAGCCATAGAGAGGACGGTATGTTGAAGAACTCTTTGCCCTCAGTCTCTGCTTTCACTCATCTACAAGCTGGTGCTTCCTGAGCATGGAGTGAGGAAGAGCAGTCGGACCAATACCAACCTACATGACCCCCTAGGAAATCTTACAGCCCTGACACCTACCAATATAAGCTGCACCATCCGTGACCATGTACTTGTTGCGGTTTAATTTAGGAAAGGTGGTGTTATTCTTTTGTTCTTTTGTGGCACAAGCATTTTCTCTTTCCAGATCAAAAAATTTCTGTAAGATAAAAAAGAATAAGTAAATAAAACATGTGAATAGAGAAAATTGTTGACTCTGTTGAGGAGCAAAAGGTGTTTATCATCCAAATATCAATAATAGGCCTGACATTGGGTTATTAAAACCACATCTTGTTACTTCAAATAGATGAAGTTATTTCTGCTCTTAAATCTATGTTGGTGAAAAGAAAGAAAATGAAAATGCTCAATCAGGCTTATAATTAACCATTTTAAGCTACAGTATGAACACAAAAGTCATTCTTTCATCAGGGTGAGAGCCAGAAGATTGTTTAATTTTCATTGTATTTTTCATCAGGGTGCACTGGCATGTGAAGTCAGCCTCGGGGTGCTTTCTGTCAAGCATGCTAATGAACTGAATGAATGTTTCTGCATGTTGCATAAATTATAAGAAACAGCAGGTCCATGTCAATGACTAGTATATTAAATTGGAAATTTGCAAAGGTGAAAAGACACTATGTCAAAGGAACAAATACTTTCCATCTAAGTACCTAGGCAACTCAAAAAAAATATTACAACTTCAAACCATGGATCTTGAATTTCAATTTTAATGTGATCTGAAAAGTATCATTCCAGTTCACCGAAGGCCAGGGTTGATGGAACTAAAAGAGAGGGGCTGACATCAGAAGTTGCCAAACTTGTGCCTAAGGATTCTACTGAAATTAGTAAATGCTTAGATAAGACTTAATTTACGACTGAGCTCATAGGAAGATATCACAAATGTGAGGGTCTCAAGTCCTCACCACACTGGAAAATGTTGAACATATTCAGAATGGCATGGAATCTTTCTGGAATGTCTCACAGCTGTGGAATCATGTATGTATAGAGGGGGAAAGTGACAGAGAGAAAAACAAAATGATATTTAAAAATGGAAATATCATTTTAAAACTGTAAGTGTTCAAATTTTATTTTGGGAAGTAATGAGAATAGTTCTTCTCTTTCCCCACAGGGCTAGAAAGGGGTGATATACTTGGTTTTGTAGAAACCTTGAATCAGTGGTGCACACATTAAAATCTGCTACCCAGGAACTGTCTACTGCATGACACAGGTGAGCATTCTTGTAAGGCCATATTGTCATAGGTGTAGGCTGTTCTGCGTGGATCACCTTATTTCCTCAGCTCCTGTCTTTCGCAAAATCTGTGTTGGCTTGCAGGCTCAAAGAATCTTTGTGGATTCTTCAAACTGACCTAAAATCCAATGAGTGCTAATCCATCTTAGTCACATATTAGTCCGACCATGCGAATACTACAGCTAACCACTGCTGAGTAACGGAACAGTCACTCTCTTGTCCACATGCTGTGACTATTTCCTTCAATAGCAGCTACTATTGGTAAATCAAGACAGCTTAGAAAAAAGAATAAAGTCGTAATTTAAGTCAGGGATTGCATCACAGTTTGCAGCTTTACTGAGAATCCATTTGCTCTTGGAAACCAAAGATGTCTCAAAAGACAGGAAACAACTTTATATGGAAACTAAAGTGACAGCAGAAGTCATAGCCTATTCACCAAGATAATATATACTTTAGGTGACAACAGAGACACTTCAAAAGTGATTTTTTTAAGATTTATTTATTTATTCATACAGAGCAGGGGTGAAAGCCAGAAGCATGAGGGTGGTGAGAGGATTCACAGAGTGGGGAGCAGAACAGGCAGATTGACTGAAATACACTGGTGTGGGGAGCAGCGGGGTGAGACAGGGGAGGTCTGCTGTGCCATGTGGGAAACTCCCTGACTGGATCGAACTCGTGCTGCAGTGGCTATGGATAGCTTCATAGTCTGAGACTTAACCCCTTGTGCCACCAGGGAGGCCCTCAAAAATGATTTTTAAATTTCCTTATAAAGACCCCCTTCCTCAAAAGCGACAACTCTAGCTGATTGGAGCATCTTTTGTAACTTGCAGTACCTTTTAATGAGTTCCCTTCATAAACATAGACCCACAAAGCCAAGGGTAGGGTGCCTTCTCTTTTAAGGACAGAGATTCCTAATCTCTCACCTAGGTCATTGTTTGTTGGTTTGTTTTATTAGTGCTTCAAGCCCCTGAAGACATGCTTTATGCAAGGCCCCAGTGCCAATTTATTTTTGAAAAGACTCTTTACCCATCTGTGTTTTGGATGTTGGGGCCCATACTTTTTCCACCTAGTCTTATCTTAATGCTGAGAAATACATGAGCTGGTTTAAATTAAGACAGAAGTCTTTGTGTTATGAAATTTCCAAGAGTGAACTTTTTTTTTTTTTTAAGATTTATCTATCCATGTATACAAGCTGGGGTACAGGCCAGAGGCGTGGGGCAACGAGAGGGTTCACCAGAGACAGAGTGGGGAGCAGAACAGGCAGACCAACAGAAATACACTGCTGAGGGGAGCAGCGGGTGAGGCAGGAGAGGTCTGCCGCGCCATGGGGGAATCTCCCTGGCCGGGCATCGAACTTCAGCTGCCACTGCCAACAGCTCCACAGCGTAGCGCTTAACCACTGTGCCACCAGGGAGCCCCAACAGTGAACTCTTAATGCTTAGTTTATTTAAGAATTATGACCACCAGTGTTTGAAAAGATATAACTTGAGTAATGCCTATAGAGGCTAGATTCTACTTTTCTTATAACTTCTTGCAAGTCTTAAATGAAAGCACTTAATATTTCACACTGGAGATTTCAACTGACAGTGTCTTGGGCCCAAGACACTCTCCTCTCTGCTTCTGCTGTGTCAGTCATGTCTGTATTCTAATGCTTTGACATCTGACCCTGGCAGGACTACCCTCTTAGGGTTACCTTGATCTTGAAGACAGCGGCCAACTTGTTATGAGCAAATCTTTCATAAGCAACTAACCAATCCAGAGCACATTACCCTCATTTACTGGGGGTCTCACATATTTTTTTTAAAGATTTATTGATTGATTAATTGATTTAAGCAGAGGAGAACTGGGGTGTAGGCCAGAGATGCAGGGGGTGAGAGGATTCACCAGAGAGAGTTGGAAGCTGAACAGGCGGATCTACTGAAATACACTGCTGGGCGCGACAGGAGAGGTCTGCTGCGCCATATGTGGGTCAGCTCCCTGGCCAGGGATGGACGTCAGGCTGCAGCTGTGATAGTGTTGAGACTTAACCCCTAGGCCACCAGGGAGGCCCCCAGAGTCTCACATTCCGAGTCACTATCCATCTGCTTTAAACCAGGGCCAGGTACCGGGAAACCAGGAATAGCCCCTAGACTCCAGAGCTAAGTGAAATTATTAACACAAACAAATCCAAATTGGCTCGTGCTGCTGCTTCTGCTCTGTTTACCTTTTCTCCTCACTCCTGCTTCCTTGGTAATCGTGTGTCTCCGGAAGACTCATTTCCCACATGCCCCTCCCCTGATGGCATGGCACGCCCCCCTCTCTTGAGATTTGTAAATATAACAATCTACATACCCAGTGGCTGTGATCTCTTGTTCTAGCACATCTAAATAATAATAAAACCCATCTTTAAAGCACTGCTATGCCTGGTAGATTTGACAAGGGCACTCCACTGACTCAAGCATACTGAATTTCTGAGTGCATGACTTCACCTGGAAGACTCCTCACCTCTCAGCTGTCCTTTTACAGCAAACCTCACAAAAAAAATGGCCAAAATGACTCCATGTCTACCAGGTCTGGGACTAGGGCATTGTTCTGGCTTCTGTTGCTACACTCACTAGTTCACAGAAACTTTCTTATCATTCTGCCTTCATAGTTCCCTTCTTTGATTTCATTCGCTCATCTACTCACTCAACTTAGATGTCTTAAACTTTTTGTGCACCCATCATGCTAGACACTGGGAATAGGATGGTGACCTTGATTTCTCCCGGAACTCCATGTGCCACTTCGATTACCTGTCCTTGAGCTGAAACAATCCTCAGTGACCTTTTGGACATGGAAAGACAGTGAACACATTCTGACTCCTGTAGCCTGTGCCCCTGCGGGCTCCGTGGCCATCCCAGCCTCCCCTCCAATCCCTGATAACTGATTATAAGCCACAGTGGGGGCCCCGATGCAACTGCTGGTTTTTCAGTCAACTTGCAAATACGGCCTCGAAAACAGTAATCACAAACTTGTTTTACTTCCAAACATATACTGATTGAACCCACAAGATTACTCAAATAGAGATCAGACTATCTATTGCCATCAACATTATAGGAATATTAGGGAGATTAAGATGAAAATACATGTGAGAAATATTATTCTTTTGAAACATCCAGTAAAATTTAGATTTCTTTAATCTTTGTTAGTGATTTTAACTTAAAATATTTTAATTGCAATGAATTAAAAATGTTACCTGATGATTTTGTTGATCCTAAAGATAAAACATAAATGTGTAGCTTCTTACATCTTTAGCACATGCGGTATGTGATTTTTTTACAATAGATAGGAGAGACAAAAAAGAAATTTGTAACTTCCTTGATCTGTTCTATATGCAGAGGTTCATGGGGGATAATTTTAAGAGTTCAGGCTCTGGAGTTAGAAAACTTGTATTTGAATCTTGTTATACTACAAACTCGTGACTTTGAGAGAAGCTAGTTAGTCTCTCTATGCTCTCTAGATATTTTCCATGGCTATAAAATGGGGAAAGTGCCTGCTTCATAATGTAATAGTGAATATGAAATAATACACATGAAATATTTAACTCAGTTCCTGGTAAACTGTATACACTCAGAAATACAGCAAATTCTTTCACTTGTTTTAAGAATATTAAGCATGTACTATGTCTATTGTGAGTGGAGTTCTCCTACACAGTCATCATAAAAGCCTAATAAGTGATGGCGCCATGGTTTACCCGAAGGGAAGTGGGCAGCAAGTATACTGGTATTGTAGGCTGGGAAGCTGGAGGCCCATGTGATGCAGTGGTAAAAGTCTTTGATGAACTATAACCTGCATTTATTTGAAAGGAAGACCAAGTAACTCTGAATCTTTGGTTGCAGGGCAGGGATTGGAAAACAACAGGTTTGTAGCATGTGTTGGTTATTATTAGTGCTTTAGAAAGTCAGGATTTGCTGTTTTGCAAACAGTTATGGAAGAAAACAGACCAGAAATTTGGTATTTCAAATAATTGGAAAAGTTGGTACTCCTAGAGTTCAGTAGTGGGAAACCAGTTTGAAAACTCCATTAAGTGAGTGAAGCCCGTTAAGACTCAGTCCTCAGATAACTGGTCTTGTGCAAATATAATTGGCATGTTCTTTTCACCCATGTCTGATGGCCTGACTGAGGCAACTACTGAAAAGAGAAAAAAGGAGGGTGCAGAGTGGAGAGAGGCAGAGTATATAGGCAAGGAAGCACAATCAATCAAGCACCAGAATTATATACAAACACACTGGCTCTGACTACTGATTTATAGAAGTGGCTAACAGTAAACAGACCAGAAGTCTACTAAACTTCTGAGAAAATTGCCCTTCTAAAGAAACTGGGAGCTAGGACCAAAAACTGCTTTAACTTTAAATGCCTGAAAACAACAGTTGGTCCTTGATTTGAACAAGTAGTACAAGAACTTCGTAACACACACCTCGAAGTACATTACAATTGCTGTGACCGCTGTGGGTCTTCTTATCTTTTCTTTTCTGTATGGAGTTTTCACTGTCCTTATCCTGTCCCTGTTGAGTGGGGAGGGAGGTAAGTTTAATCTTCAATTTGGCTTTTGGGAGGTTGTTGTTGGTTATATTTTCTATGTCATTGAATTGTGAGGTACTATATCCAAACTTTTTATCACTAGGGTGTCCACACTTTCAGCTGTGCAGTGACTGGGACGGATGAGTGGTCTCTATGTGGGAAGAGAGTAAAATGGATAGAGGGTGCCCAGAATTTCAGAGTGTGATGAGTCAAAACCTTGTTCCTTCATCACCTTGGAAACACCACTGCCTTTTGGACCAAGCTCATAAGCTACCTTTGGCATTAAATATATCCAGGTAAGTGACTTCTAGGCAGTGGGATGAAGGTTAAAGCAAATAGACCACTTTACTCCGTAAGTGTTTGCTCCTATTTCTCTCTTCCCCTGTTTGATTTTGGGATATGGAAGCTCAGGACAATACTGGAAACCACGTGCCAAAGTTGAGGGTAGTATCCCTGTCAACCGGGGTCCCTAAATGCAGTCCCACCTCCTAGAAGAGGGCCCAGCACAGAGAAGAGTCTCGATGTGCATTTGTTGAGTGACTTCAGGGGAAGTTGGACAGAGTTGAGACCTAAAAGATTAGTGGACAATAAGTGGCCAGGTAAAGGTTAGAGAAGAAGGTAGTAGGTAGAAGAAACGACACGTACAGAGGCCAGGTGGGGAGGAAGATGGTGATAGAAGCACCAGAGAAAGTCAAAGGTGAGCTGGAAAGTTAATACATTTAAAAAACCAGCGAGTCCCAATCTTGCCTCCCTCAAGGTGTGTAGAGACAGACTAACACGTGGCCCGCAGGAACTGGAGCAGTACAGGAACCCAGACTGGGGGACGTCAGGACTGGTGGACGTCAGGACTGGTGGTCTGTGCGGGCACAGGTTGCAATGCTCTGTTGGTCATATTATAAATAGGAATAGTTGGGGAGGAGCGGTTCAAACAAAGTGGAGAGGATACAACAGAGAATGGGTATAAAAAGGACTAAATTGGGAGGGCACCAGAAAACTTGAGTTCTCATCCTTTTTTTACATTAATTGTTTTGGAAAATTGTTTCATATGTCTTTTTGATTTCTCGCTATCAAAGATTGTTATCCTGGTTCTTACTGAACACTTTTAGGCGTGTGTATGCTTACAGCATTCATAATTGTGTGAAAAGAATAAACTTTTTAATAACAGTCAATATGATACTTACAACTTTTAAACTGCAGTTGACTATTTCAGTGCAAATAGCTTTAAGAGATGAAATAAAGTTAAATGTAAGGGGGTCAGTTTCCTTCCAGAAGCTTATGAGGAGTCGAACTTTAACGCTTCGCAAAACTAATGCTTCTCTTATTTTCCCATCCAAGTCTGGCCAATATGTCCTATAGAAATAAGATCCATATAGATAAAAATAAGAAAATAAGTTAGTTTTGGAAGACAAAGTACTGAACTATAGAGAACATTAATCTGATCATTAGTTTGTACTGTAATACAGCAATAATCTTACAGGATATGTTGAAAAGTACAAGCCTTTTAAAGTTAGGGCAACAAGAAAAAACGCATTGCTGGTCTATGGCCCCACCCAAAATGAAGTCTCCACTATCAGGCTCTGTAGGTGGAGAACAAGAGACAGACTGACAACTACTATGTGCCATCCTCACTGCTTAGCCCAGCCTGGGCCTCAGAACTTCTGTGTGCTGAGAACAAACTTTCTAACAAAATTCCTATTAGGAGGCTTGAATACTCCCTCTCTTCCCAAATGCTGTTCAAACTCCTCTTCTTTGATAAATGCCAGTCCCCGCCCCCCGCCCACACACATGTTTTTTCTCTGGACTTCTGAGCTTCCTTACACTCTTATTTTTGGATGATTCTTAGATTCCTCTCTCTGATCAAGCCCCCTACCACTTTAGACAGTTTCCCCTATGAGTTCAGCCTCTTACTTGAGTCTTTAACCTTTTGTCTTCACTAAATCCTGACTCTTTCCTAAGGCCACAGCTTCTCGAAAGTCATTATGTATATTAGTCATTATGTCTACTTTTGACATCAGCCTGCCCACTTGCTTTAGGGTGTGGGGTCAAACTCCCATCCCCCGATACACACAATGTTACTTCTAAAAATGTCACTTCTCATGTTAAAAACAAATAAACAACAGACAAACAATATTTGCCTATCATAAGAAAAACAATTTATTTAAACATAAATCACCCTCTCCTCTCAGTCTGTCAGTTGTAGACCTGTTTACTATTCTGGGACAATTCACTATTCACATTAATGACATATTATTCAGTTCTCTAACATATCAGTTTCATAACCAGGACCTCAGCAAAGGTCCCCTCTTTATATCTGACTCAGCCTCCAGTCATGTTTCCCTGTTCTCTTATTTGCACTAAGCTGCTCTTTGACACAGTCCAGCCCAAGTTACACGATCCTTGCACCTTCCCTGCTCTGTCAGGTCCTCCTGGACTTGTTCCCTGACCAGCCTAATCTCACTTCTGATGACAGGACTTTGCTCCCTTTCCTTTCCTCTAACTTCTGACAATATCAATGCTGGATTACAATTCCTTTTGTCTATTTCTATAGTCACAAAGCTGAGGACTACTGGAAAAAATCATCTCAGTCTTGTGCAGGTGGAAGAAATACAGATTCATGCTGGACCCTCAACACTGTTCACCAATCCTGGACTTCTTTTGAATTAGTTCCACCTTCTATAAAATATTCCAAACTTTGTCCACACCAGAGAACTTATTTCTTCCCTCATTCACAAAATTGAGGTTCCTGGTCTTTTTTGTACCCCCATAGCCAGATGCATCCTTTTCCCTTTTCCTCCAGCTCAGAGTATAAGAAAACTTCCTTCAAAAAGAAAAATATCGAATGGTCTCACTTATAACAGGAATATAGGGGAACCAAATGCAAGAGCGACAATCAGCAAGAGAGGGGGGAGGATTGGGGCTCAGAAAGGGGGAGAGGAGGGCACAGGGGACTATGGTGAAGTACACAGGTGAATTTGTGGTGGGAAACCTATGGAGAATATACAGTAATGTAAAAGAAATAAATAAAGATAACAATTAAAAAAAAGAAAGAAAACTTCCTTCCCTGCAGGCTGGTCACTTCATCAGCTGCAACTGAATTTGATAGTCATTTCTTCCTCAAAATACCTTTTTTAAAAAATTTTTTAAGGGCCTTCCTGGTGGTGCAGCGGTTGAGCGCTGCGCTGTGGAGCTGTCGGCAGCGGTGATGCGAGTTCGACACCCGGCCGGGGAGATACCCACATGGTGCGGCAGACCTCTCCTGCCTCGCCCGCTGCTCCCCTCGGCAGTGTGTTTCCATTGATCTGCCTGTTCTGCTCCCCACTCTGTCTCTGGTGAACCCTCTCGCCGCCCCATGCCTCTGACCTGTACCCCAGCTTGTATGTATAAATAAATAAATCTTAAATTTTTTTTTTAATTTTTTAAATTTTTTAAAAAAAAAAATTAAAAAGATTTATTTATTTATGCATATAAGCTGGGGTACAGGCCAGGGGCGTGGGGCGGCGAGACGGTTCACCAGACACAGAGTGGGGAGCAGAACAGGTGGACTGACTGAAATACACTGCTGAGGGCAGCAGCGGGTGAGGCAGGAGAGGTCTGCCGCGCCACTTGGGAATGTCCCGGGCTGGACTTCGAACTCATGTCGCTGCTGCTGACAGCTCCACAGCGCAGCGCTTAACCCCTGCGCCACCAGGGAGGCCCCTCAAAATATCTTTAATTTCTCCCCCTCTGGTCTCCACTTAATTTGAGAAAGAAAAAAAACAAACTGTAAATCTCTCCTATTCAGATATCCCTCCCTTGACTCCACATTGCCCGGTGGCTGGTGCAAAAACTCTTCCTTTGAACAAAATTTCTTGACAGTACAATCCAGAACCTGTGACTTTATTTCCACATCTTGATTTCACTCCTCAGACTACTGCCTCTGACCTCCAGCCTCTTGCTCTTGTGCAAATTTTTTCAAAGTCAGCAGCAATACCCCAACTGGCAAATCTAATGGACATTATTTCGTTCTACCTGTGTCTCTGCTGATTGCTCCTTGCTTCTTTTTTTTTTTTTTTTAATTGAGGTAGCATTAGTTTACAGCACTGCGGGATTTAGAGGTATTGGATCACATCCACCACCAAGGCATGGAAGTCCTTCACTGCAGCCCACTGTACTCCCTCCCCACTTTGCTCTCCACCCTCCCCCTCCTGTCTGATAGCGTAATCAGATTTCTAGGGCTTCTTACTGGTTTTGTTTTATCACCACCCTTTTTATATTTCTCTAAATTTCACATGTAAGTGACAACATCTTTCTCCTTCTGACTTATTTTGCTTAGCATAATCTCTTCCAGCTCCATCCATGTTAGCAAATGACAAGAGTTTATTTATTTATTATTTTTAGCTGAGTTGTATTCCATTGTATTTATATACCACATCTTCCTAATCCACTAATCTGTCTTTGGGCACTTAGGTGGTTTCCATACCTTGACTGTTGTAAATAGTGCTGCAGTGAACATAGAAGTGCACATATCCCTTCAAATTAGCATTTTTTGCATGCTTCAGTAGATAGCTAGGAGTGGAATTGCTGGATCACATGACCTATTTTTAGTAGTTTGAGATATCCGTATATTGTTTTTCATAAGGGCTGAACAAACCTACATTCCCATCCACAGTGTAGGGTGGGTCCTTTTACTCCAAGGCTTCACCAACATCCTTATAGTTTCTGGTCTTTTGGATATGGCTGTTTTCAAGGGTGTGAGATGGCTATCTCTTTGTGGTTTTGATTTTCACTTCCATTATGGTAAGTATGATGAGTTTTTTTTTTTTTCCTGTGCATGTTGGCCATCCGTAGGTTTTCTTCTAATCCTTGTTTCTCAAAAATTGATTCCACGGCCTCTATGATCTTTGGTTTGCTGCTCTGTCCCTTCTTTCTACAAGTGTTTCTTTATCTGTTCTAGAGTCCACCTTCTAAATGTCAGTGCTCACTTAAGATTCCATCATCTTCCCCTGTTCTCATTTTAAGGTGCCATCTCCTCAGAGGCTTCCTCTACATACCCGGTTTACCTGCCCTCCGTAGTCTGAAGAGCTCCAAATTTACATCACCACAATAATCCACCCAAGACTTCACTTTAAATGTCTTTCTAAGACCTTCACAGATCTGAAGATCTAGATTTCTATAAGAACTTCAAATTCATGAACTTGCTTACTTCCCTATTCTTTTTTTTAAATTGAAATATAATTAATCCCTATACTTCTTATAGCCTTTCTTACTTTTTATGGCTCTCATATTCTAATCACCTAGAGTAAAAACCTGGGAAACATTTTCCTGTCTGATTTCCCTTTTATCAGTCCCCACATCCCTCATAATATTCCTGGAATATCCTCCCTTTATTCTATATTTCCTAAGACTGCCATACTCATGGTCCTCATTCTTGCCCTAGGCCATTACGACAGCTGCTAAGTTTGTTTTTTTTTTTTTTTTTTTTTTGCCTCTGGTCTTGTCCTTGTCAAATACATCCTCTGCAACCCCCATAGAAACTGCCTAAAGCATAACTCCTTTGATTCAAAGCAGAGGGACACCCAGAAGTCACAAGGCTCCCAGGAGGCAGGTCCTCCTGCTGTGGGTTCTTGCCTTCTCTCCAATTTGAACTCTCACTTTACCTTGGCTTTAAGTTCTAGTCCTGAACTTGTGGCAGATTCTGACATGCACCATGTTATTTTTCTCCTCTGAAACTTTGCCACGTTGTTCCTTCTTCTAGGGAACTCTTTTCTCTCATCTTTCTGACTAATTCCTTCTTATTTTAAAATGCAATTCAGGTAGTATTTCCTCCAACAAGCTTCCCCTAACTTAAAACTGCCATAGGTGCCCTTTTACTGAGTATCTATCACATTCCATACATATAATGATTGTTCCATTCACTCTACTGTGTAATGATAACTTATTCTGCATTCTTATTGGAAAAAGCTCCTGGCACCATGTGCTGTTCATACTTTTTCATTCTTGCACAGTGCCAAATATTTTTTGAGTGAATACTAAATATTTGTAGCCAATGGACCAATGGGACTATGTTTTTATTAGCCCTTCATACATTTATTGGCTTGCTTCAGAAATAAGTATGAAGAAATATAATGAACAACTCTAAACTGAGACCTAAATAAGCAAATTGCTTAAGGAAATAGAGCTTGATCAATAAATCAGGAAGAAATGAAATAGAACTTCTGATTTTTTAAATGCAACATTTATTTGACCACATGCAATGTTCCATTCATTTCTTATTTCTTTGAAAAGCAGCAGTTACATTTAGCACTGTTGCGGAAGGTTGCGTGTGTGTGAGAGAGTGTGCAAACATGCTATCAATAATTTCTAATTTGGAAGCATGTGAATTTTTCTCTATCATTTTGATATTTGGCATATTACAGACTAAAATTTAAGTCACACTTATATTTGATAATTCGTGTTTAGTGCACTCCTGAAACATTTCCCTAAGATGATGTAAAGAAAAGTAAACAGTTTGACTTTAAAAAATTCATTCAAATGATTGAGAAGATTTAAATTATAGCACAAATGTTTGAGCAACTTTTTATGTCTCTGATGCCTTTTCATTTAGAATTCTAAAGACATTTACAGATTTGAAGTATTAAAAGTACTATGTTAGAACTCTTCTTTGAAAATAGCTCAAAATATAGATTAATAGGCAAAATATAAAATTTCAGGTTGGGCTCCAGTTCTTTAACATTCTTTTAGTTTTCTCCCATGTTTATATTTCTAGGATGTTGTAGATTCTTTATGCAGATTTCTTCCAAACAATCTATTATGTTTCAGATTATATCAAATTATATCAAATTTCAAAATTAAATCTAAAACCAAACAAACAATAAATGGGAGAAACATGAAAAAGGGGAGAATAAGGAAGATATGAAATTGTGTAGAAAAAAACCACAGGTATTCAAACAATGCACAACATTTCAAAGTAAAAGTATTTTAATAATGTGAATATTCCAGCTTAAAATGCTTTTTGACTATCATTAGGAACAATCACATTCTGGAAGAAACATGACATTTGCAATCCTATAATCATTTGTGTAAAGAAGTTGTGTGTTACATATAGGCGAGGTTGGCAGTATGAAATTTATTTAAGCAATACAGGGCACACTTACTTATTGAACTTCAGTAAATGGCTATTTTGAAATTGTAATTTTCCAAATTATAATGATCTTAGCTTGTACTCCCAGAAATAAGAATTTTGAAGATATTCCCTGGATTAAATGGATTATTTATAACTTTTACAAAGACCCACATCTCTGCATTTTCTGCAAGAAAGCAAAATTAGGAAGTAACGGGTGTGGCATTTATGACTTCGCAAAAAGTTTGTCAGAATTCTGCCTAAATAAATTAAATTTTATTGTTTTCATGTACCATTCTTTACAAAGTTCTATAGTTTGGGGAGGTCATCTTCACAGGGCATCATGCATGCTTGTTTCACTCACCCACTACGGAAGCAGCAGGGCCGTACTCTCCTCACTTACTTTCTCTTCCCCTCACACCCTTTCTGGTAACCGCTGTATTTTTCATAGAATCTGAGTTATTTTTGCTAGTTTATTTTCCTTGATTATATATTTCACAAATGAGCAAAAACTTTCAGAAATTATCTTTCACTGATTTGTTCACTCACCCTTGAAAACACACACACACACACCTCCCACAATTTCTTTCTTCTGTTATCCATTGTTATCTACCCCCAGATTCATTCCAAGTACTTTCACACTTAAACAATGATGAGTAATTAAAAAAATCTCTCCAATTCTAAAAGGCTCTATTCCTCACAGAAACACATGGACTTTCTGAGAACATACACGTTTTTAATTTATTTTCTCCCTTAAGTTGTAAAGATATGAAGTTTAGCATTTAATGAAGATTGATACAAATAATAACAAAGTGGTGCCTCCTTTAAGGAAAATCTTGCCAGAGCAACTTAATCTCACCACGTTCTTCAGAGGACATTAAAGCGTTCCACTCCCAGATATTATCTTTTACAAATACTCTTTAATTGACATTTGCAAATGATTTTCAAGTCTAAGCAATACAACATTCATTTTAAATTTATTTTTAGTTCTATCATGTAAACTACTGAGATACTAAGGTGAGACCCTGCGTCCTTAAAATGGACTCACTGAGGATCCGAATGGTACAACCTAACTGACCCAGTAACATCTCACTATCCAGGCTGGCTTCTCCTGTGGTCCTCATGTTAGTGCTAGGCCCTGGTGACTGGGCTCAAAGTGGAGGCTGAGAATTCACTGACCTTTTGGTGCTTGTGCTGGAGATAGGCAGGTAGTCCATGACGGCGATGTACACGTACTGCTTGGCATCGTCTATCACGCTGTAGATGGCGTCTATGTCAAAGCTTCTATTTTTAGGGCAAAAGAGTTTAGGAGAATTCTGTGCAGACACAAAAAACAAACTTTCAAAGTGTTAATTTTTGCCTTCTGGGACTTCTCTTTTTGATATTGTTGTTGCATTTGTTTTACTATATCTCAACTTTCAGCTACATTTTTGTAAACATACTTTCAAGTGTTTTGAGATTAGGCAAAAAATATTTTCTATCAAAGTTGCAGCATGAAGGTGTAGTATACTGTCCTTTGAGTCTGTTTGGGAGGGAATTCTTGTTTTCAATACACAAACTTTTGATTTTCAGAGTGGCTCTCCTGCCCTCAACTTAAGCCACTGCCTTGTATATCTTTGTCATACAGAGCTGTTACATTTCTCTGACATTATCATATAATACATGCATATACAGACAGCAAGCATTTTACCCTAGAAGTCATTTTGTTTGAAAGGTGATGTGGAAATGAAAATATTCAAGACACACAAATATAAAAATTTTGGGCTTTTTTCTGAGTCTTTCACTGAATCAGGAAAAGGACCATTAATTATTAAAAATGAGTCATACATAATTCTAGGGGAAACACTTGAGTGAGTTATTGAGATATCCAAATTCATCAGCAGAGCCAGGAGAGAAGGATATTCTGAAAAGCTTAAGCAACATGAAAAAAATAGGCAAATTACGTTTGAGACATTTTTTTCATGTTACTTGAAGCGATTTTCATTTTATAAAAATATGGCATTTTAGATGAAGTTGCTTAGAAAGGGAAATACTTAGAATTTTTCATTATTTTTCTACTGCAAAGGACTAAAACTAGTGTTTCCCAAAGTTCCTGTTTTACTCAGAAACAATACGCTATGCCAAGGGTAAGAGAACAAATAAGGCCAGGGCTGCTTAATACCCAAAAGTTGAATGAACAATTCCTGAACTGTATGAATGGCACTGTTGGGTGCTCGGGATCTTTCACCAAATGTTCTGGGGCAGCTCCCAGACTGTGCTGATGGGAAACCCTATCCTAGTTCCGAAGCTCATGAGCTGGAGCTGTTGGAGGCCCAAGCAAGGAGAAGCTTGCTGACGGCCCTCCCTCTCGTCCCCTCCAGTGTCCCTACCCAGAAAGCCATCTTTGTAAGTGAGGGCAGGATGAGCTTATTATTATTTTTTTTTGGAATGAAGATAAACTTTCAAGTATTTTAATTAAAAAAACCCAAAGATGCTTTCCCTAGCACTCATACGTATACACATTCTCCGTCTGTCACTGAGATAGGCAGCTTCTGCTACTGTGTCTCTTCTTCCCTCTTATTCTTGATTTTTACTTCTCCCATTCAGGCATTAGTGTCTTCTTCTGGGATCCTTATAATATCTTTCTAACTCATTTCCTTTCCTCCATGATGTTTAAAAGCTAACATATGTCACTCATGACTCCTGGATCTTAGAATCAAGTCTGATCTCCTTAGGGAGGAAGGTCTTCGCAGTTCTCCAGGAGCTGACACTCCCCTGTTTCTCTGCCATTGTCATTTGCTGTGTACCGCATGGTCCCTAAATTGGAATAACCCCCTGTCCCATGATCACTTGTTTGCCTCTGTGCATGTGCTCCTGCTGGCCCATCCAGCTGATATGACCTGATTTTTGCCTATTAAAGCCCTATCAATGCTCTAAGTTCCAGCTCAAATACTGTCTCCTCCATGAAACGTCCTTATATCCCCAACCAAAGGCTACTTTTCTCTTCTCTATATTTGTTGCATAATTTGATGTATTCACACTTCTAACAACATGCACTTGCCCCATCTCACTTGCTAGACTGTTATTAGCTTGATTTTAAAGAACAACATTTTACACATTTTTCTGTTTCCGTTAGTGGAGTATTCAACGAGATAATTCCCTTAACATTGGTTCTGCTTTCAGTGTTTGGTTAACAAGGAGAAACTCAGGATTTTAGCTCCAAGTGGGAGCCTAGACCAACTCTAAAATGTGCCCAAACTTCCAAGTTTTCATTTCAGTTAGGAATTGCCTGAACATTCTTGAGATTTTTAAACTGGATTTTGCTTTTGGGAAAGTACAAAGTTTGGAAGAAATGTTGGTGTCTTTACATTTGCTATTATTTTACAAGTTGGAATATTGTGCCTTTGGTGACACAGACCAGGGCTTAGCATTTGTAACTTGCAGCATGTTGGCTATGTCTATTATACTTTTTGAACCATAAATTCATTTTTTAAAAGATTTATTTTATTTATTTATGCATACAAGAGCTGAGGGTAGGCCAGAGGTGGGGCGGGGGACTGGGAGGTGGGAAGGTGAAAGGATTCACCAGAGGCAGAGTGGGAAGCAGAACAAACAGATCTACTGAAGTACACTGCTGAGGGGAGCAGCGGGAGAGACAGGAGAGGTCTGCTGCACCATGTGGGAAGCTCCCTGGCCGGGAATCGAACTCGTGATACAGTGGCTGCCTATAGCTTCGTAGTGCTGAGACTTAATCCCTTGCGCCACCAGGGACACCCATAAACTGCTGATTCTTAGTGGGGTAATAATAATTAAAACACACACTTTTCACACTGGTTTGCCTTGAGACTTAAGCAAGAGAAAGGATTGCGAACCCTGCAGCGGTTCAGTATGCCTCTTCTGTGCTTTCTTCCATTTGTTTATCAAGTATTATTAAGTGTCTGCCATGCTGCATGTAAGCTCTAGTCTGGGTGTGTGGTATAAACATCAGTGAGCATAAAAAATTTCTGCTTTGTGGAACTTCATTCTTGTACATGTTCTATTGTTTGGCATTCATTGGTTCAGTGTGTTTCTCCACCAATTTGGGAGCTGCTTGGTTGTATAACTAGCATTTTGTGCCATGCCATGCTTAGTGCATATTATCTGCTTGCTAAATATTTGCGGAAAGAATGTGAAAATTCTTCTTAAATGCGTAAGTGTTGGAGGTCTTTGTGGCCTCTGAACCTCCACTTTTTTAGAGTTATTTTATTCTAGGTATTACCATGTGTGTGAGCAGATCTGTATTTGCACTTGCCTGCCATGTTTTCTGTGTCCTCAATGCCCGAGCCAACGCTGAGAGCATGTGGGTGTGTCACATGTTTGTTAGGAGAACAGATGACGGTCTGTATTGGTAGTGCCCCCCCATGACTTGGACGTTCTTCACTGTGTGTTCCAGAGTCTTCACCTTTGAAAATAGTGCCTTAAAATGTTTCATCTAGGTATAAAGGAATAAACAACCACCAAATGTCTTAAACATTATCTATTCATCTAGTAATTTTGAGTAGAAAATCAATGTAAGATGTCTTTAAAAAGAAACAATAATTTACTGATCTGGAGAGGACATTTAATTAGTTCCAACTGCTTAATTAGAGATAATTTTGTTAAATTTCTCCCTAGCACTTCAGAATTAATTTTCTGTACTGGTACTGTATGCTCCTTTATTTCATAGTAAAGAAGGAGCAGTATATATCCTCTTCTATATGTTAACTCTGTGATGATTTTTTTACCAATCAATCAAGTCCCACCTCACACCAGTGAGAGTGGCCTATATAAAAAAACCCACAAAAATATGCTGGTGATGGTGCGGACATGAAGGAACATTATTATACTGTTAGTGGTAATGTAGACTGGTCCAGCCCCTATGGAAACAAGTGTGGAGATTCCTCAAAAGACTAAAAATGGATTTACCATTTGATCCAGGAATTCCACACATAGGTATCCATTCAAAGAGCACAAAAACACTAATTTGAAAGGAAATCTCCACTCCTATGTTTATAGCATCACTATTTACAATACCCAAGCTATGGACAGATTTAAATGCTCCAGAACAGATGAGTTGATCAAGAAGATGTGGTACATACACACAATGGGATACTACTCAATGACTCAATGATCAAAAAAGATAAATTTGTGCCATTTGCGGCAACATAGATGAAATTGGTAGAGATATTCTAACCAAATGAGCCAAAAGGGGAAAGATACATCTTTTTAAAGCTATCTCTTACTAGCCTCTTAGTTTCTGCAAAGTTGGTTGTAAATTCTCTTTTTTCATTTTGACCCTATTTACTTTAGTTTTCTCCCTCTTTTTGTTAGTGAGGCTAGCTAATGTTTTATCCATTTTGTTTACTTTTTTCAAAGAACTAGCTTTTGGTTTCATTTATCTTTTGGACTGTCTTTTTCGGTTTTTGTTCACTTACTTGTGTTCTAATTTTTATTATTTCCTTCCTTCTAATGGCTTTGGTTTTTTTTTTTTTTCCCTAGTTCCTTGACATGAGAGACAAAGTAGTTTGTTACGAATCTTTCTAGTTTCCTAATGTGGGCTTGTATTGTTATATACTTTCCTCTTAGAACTGTTTTCTGCTGTGCCCCATACATTCTGAAAGTTTGTGTACCATTGTCATGCTTTAAGGCTTTATTTCTTTTATGCTTTATTTCTTCTTTTTTATTTCTTCCTCATTAACCCAGTGGTCATTTAGTAGTGTATTATTCAGCCTTCACATGTTAAAGTATTTCCTTGTTTTCATCTTGTAGTTTATTTGTAGCTCAATACCTTTATGGTCATAGAAATACTTGTTATGATTTCTCTCTTCATGAATTTGTTAACATTTGTCTTGTGATCTGCTATGCGGACAAGCCTTGAGAATGACCCATGTGCACATGGGAAAAATGTGTGTTCAGCATTTTTTAGGACGTGTAGTGCCCTGAACAAGTATATTAGACCCACATGGTCTAGTTCTTTATTTAGAATGATTATGTCCTTATTTATTTTCTGTCTGGTTGATTTCTCCATTGGTCATAATGGGGTGTTGAAGTCTCCAACCACATATGTATTTTTCCCGGTGTCTGTGTTCAGATTTGATAGTAATTGTCTGATATATTTTGGTGCTCCTTCATTTGATGAGTCTATATTAATGAGTGTTATGTCTTCCTGTCATATTGTTCCCTTGATCATTATATAGTGTTCATCACTGTCTCTTGTTTCTTTTTTGATCTGGAAGTCTGTTTTGTCTGATGTAAGTATGGCTGTTCCTACCTTACGTTGCTGTCATTTGCTTGCAGGATTATTTCCCATCCCTTATTTTCAGTTCTTGTTTATTCTTGATCATTAGGTGTGCTTCTGGGAACACTGGAGGCAGCAGATGGTTGGATTATTTTTCCTAAGGAAACTATATACTCTGTGTCTTTTTATTGTTTAGTCCATCCCATTGACATGCTAATGGCCATCACTGCCATTTTGCTCCTAGCTTTGTGGTTCTGTTTAATTCCCTATTAGTTCTTTGTGTTTTTACTTCTCTTTGGTTCACATCCTAAATCTTTATTTAATATTTCTAGGGGCAGGAAGTGGTGTTGTGGATGTAAATTCCCCAAGATTTTCTTTTGAGAAGATCTTTATCTCTTTCTCATACAGGAAGGAAAGCCTTGCAGAATAGTGTACTCTTGGCTAGTATTTTTTTCTTCGAGTATTTTAAGTATGTCATTTCATTCTTTTCTTGCCTGTAGTGTTTCTTAAGAGATTTTTGATGTCAGCCTAATTGGTCTTCCTTGATAGGTTATCTATTTCTTTCACCTCGTCATCTTCATTAATTTTTGTCTTGGACTCCCGGGATTTTTTTTTTGTTATTATTATTACATGTTTTGCGTAGTTTTCCCTTTATCTAGGTACTTAGGTGTTCTTTTTGCTTCTTGTATTTCCATGTACATTTTTTTCATCAAGTTTGGGAGGCTTTCCTCCATTTTTTTCCTAACTAGGTTCCCAGTTCCCTTCTCCCTTCTCCTTCTGGAATTCCTATGATTCTTTATTTTTTTAATATTTATTTATTTATGCATATAAGAGCTGGGGTGTAGGCCAGAGGTGTGTGTGTGGAGGTGGGGTGGGGTGGTGAGAGGATTCACCAGAGACAGAGTGGGGAGCAGAACAGGCAGATCTACTGAAATACACTGCTGAGGGGAGCAGTGGATGAGACAGGAGAGGTCTGCTGCACCATGTGGGCCAACAGCCTGGCTGGGGACTGAACTCATGCTGCAGTGGCTGCTGATAGCTTCAAATGCTGAGACGTTACCCCTTGTGTCACCAGGGAGGCCCTTGGAATTCCTATGATTCTTATATTTCCTTTCCTCATAGTTCAGATAATTCTTGAAGTGCTTCTTCACACTTTTTCCTTTTTTCCCCCTTGTTTTTTCTTATCTCTTTTTCAACTTCAAAATCACTGACTCATTTTTCCATTCGATCTATTCTACTTATATGGCTTTCTCATGACATTTTTGCTTCCTCCTGCATTTCTGTTATTGCTTAAAGCTTCAGTTTTGATCTGTTTATTGTTTTTCACGTAGTATTCACTTTCTTTTTTGAGTTTTATTTTGGTCATCTTGAATTCTATGTCTGATAGGTAAAGAACCTCTCCCATATCTTTGTTTGGTTCTGGGGATTTGTTCTCTGTGGTATATTTTTTCTCTGAGGGCCTGCTTAGCTATGTGTAGTTGTCTTTCTCTCCATTGTTTGCTTTTTGTTCGATCTTCTGTAATTAAGGATTTTGTTGTGTGTGAGTCCTTCTTTCCTACTGTTCTGGGAATTTATTTGATAGTTTGCACAGGTACTAGAGTCTTCTAGGAGCTGGGATGGTGCTAGTACCTCTGCCAAAATGCATATGGTCCTTGTTCTGGTGTCTGGGAGGGCTAGGAGAGGTACGTGGTTGAAAGACTGAGTTCCTGGGACTTCACCCCTCCCAGGTGTATGGCCACGGCCTGGGCCAGAAGTTTGAAGGTTTGTTGAGGGTCCCTGAAATAGAGCAAGGCCCTGTGTAGCCCAGGCTAGGGTGTAGATCCACTTTGAGGCACTGGTGGCTGAGCACTGAGCGGGTCATCCCAGGGTTTTTGTATTAATACTGCTATTAATAACATTTATTGCTGCTCTTATGGAGCCCTTCTGAGGTGCTGGTCATACCAATGATGATGTTCAGCACTTTACAACATAATGAGAAAGATGATCAATAAACAAATAGTTATAAAAATGCAATAAATGCTGTAATAGAGGTAAAATCGAGAATCTTTGATTAAATGATACCAATATCTATAAAGGGATGTTCTGACTTTCTTTTATGCCTTTTAGATTTTATGCACCTCAGCAAAAAGTATGTTCAATTAAAATCTTTTGAATTGGGGGCCTCCCTGGTGGCGCAGAAGTTAAGCGCTGCGCTGTGGAGCTGTCGGCAGCGGCGACGTGAGTTCGACGCCCGGCTGGGGAGATTCCCACATGGCGCAGCAGACCTCTCCTGCCTCACCCGCTGCTCCCCTCAGCAGTGTATTTCTGTTGATCTGCCTGTTCCGCACCCCACTCTGTCTCTGGTGAAACTTCTCGCCACCCCACGCCTCTGGTCTGTACCCCAGCTTGTATGCATAAATAAATAAATCTTTAAAAAAAAATCTTTTGAATTGAGGAATCTGCCGGGTGGTGCTGGGGTTAAAGTCTTAGCACTACCAAGCTATCTCCAGCCACTGCAGCATGAGTTTGATCCCCTGCCAGGGAGCTGACTCACATGGCACAGCAGACCTCTCCTGTCTCGCCTGCTGCTCGCCTTAGCAGTGTACTTCAGTAGATCTGCCTATTCTGCTCCCCACTCTGCCTCTGGTGAATCCTCTCTCATCCTGCTCTGAGCTACACCCCAGTTTTTCTATGCATAAATAAATCTTGAAGATAAAAATTTAAAAAAATATTTTGAATTGAAATTCAAAGGAGAACTTTATATTAATAGGAAATAGAAAATAAAATTAGTTAAAAAATAAATAAAAGTAGAAAATGAAGGCATCACATTTAAAAACTGTATGTACTTTAACAGTGTTCCACATATTACTTTTTGGTAAACTATTAATAAAAGCAGTTTATAATTTGCTCCAGAATACAACAAAGGTCTTGTATTTTAGTAGATTTAATTATGGTCCTGTGCCCTCTGTGGTAGATGTGTTAACTCAGGGATCTATCTATAAAGGAAGTCTCCATCATACTCACCCACTCCTTTCTGAGGGTCAGAATTTAAATTCCTGCAACAGGGCCTCCCTGGTGGCGCAGCGGTTAAGCGCTGCACTGCGGTGCTGTTGGCAGTGGCGATGCAAGTTCGACACCCGGCTGGGAGAGTCCCACATGGTGCGACAGACCTCTCCTGCCTCACCCGCTGCTCCCCTCAGCAGTGTATTTCTGATTTGCCTGTTCTGCTCCCCGCTCTGTCTCTGGTGAACCCTCTCGCCGCCCCACACCTCTGGTCTGTACCCCAGCTTGTATGTATAAATAAATAAATCTTTAAAAAAAATAAATTCCTGCAACAATGAAGTTCACTTATCTTTAAGATCCAAAACATAAATTCAAAATCCATCATGAAATTTCTCATTCATAATCCATCTATTACTTGCTCTTCCTGTCTGTGTTACTGGGCTTGGTTGTGCAAGCACCTCTTGCACACCTGTTGCCATCTGTATTATCACCATGTTACCATATGGATTAAGGGTTTTTATTTGTTCTGTTTTGTTTCTGGCAAATTTGCTATTTCTATTCACATTTAAATTGAGAATAATTCTTGTCTTATAGACGAGATTGTCTTGAGAGGAAATGAAATTTAATATAAAAATGCTAATATAGTGATATGTCCTATACAATATGCTGTTGCTGTGAAAGTATTAATATCAATTAATGGAGAAACAACCATGTTAATTTGGAGGCATCATTTAGAGAAGTTTATTTGAGCATCAGTATCAACTCAGGAACTTAAGTCCTGGACATTCTAAGGTCTCCCGGTATTCAGTACATCAGATGCTTGCTGAAAGTGGGGGGACTGCAAATCTGCCTTTTAAAGGAGGCTTCAAGTTTATTCTTAAACACTTCAAAGTTTGAGAACCAGAGCCTGTGGGCCCAGGTATTATTACTGCTTATTTGCAGTAGCACTGCAAGGATAGTTGGGCTGTGTGAGCCACAAGGTGGAGGGAGGACTAGATGTAGATAGGGGACGTGGTGTGTGGGTGAGAGTGAGGGGTAAGAGTGGGTGGAAGAGGTGGATGGGGGAAGATATGGAGAGGTCAAGTAGCGGGTAGGGATGGGTAGGTAATGTGGGGAAAGCAAAGCTGAGGTTATTGGGTTGGGTGAAATGATTGAGAGCATAATCATGGCCTGGGAGTTGTACAAGTAGCTTTGCTCACTTGCGTGTGCCTCCTGCCCTCCCATCTCAATCAAGCACAGCAACTCTGATTTTGTCTGTTTTATGTACTAGAGTTCCCCCAGATGTGTTTTATGAAAGGGTTCAAAAGTTTAAGACAAGTATGAAAACCTTTGGTGCAGGACACTGAAAATAGGCTCTGGTATCAGAAGACCTGGGTGTTGGTGCCCTGCTGGGCCCCTGCCAACTGAGGATCTCAGGGAAGAATATCTCTGGAATAGTCTTCATTTTTAACCAAGTCATAACCCTAGTACTCCCCTACAGGATAATTATGGAGATCTAATCAGATAACCCCATTGTAAGTGGGAATTAAAATTTATTATTGTTATTGTAATTAGGGACAGCATATGATTAGGCAGAAAAGTGGAAACATTTTAATTTTTCAATGGCTGGGACAGAGCCAGTCTAGTAAATGTTTATCGCACACAAGATCAGACTGGAACATTCCAACTTAATACAGGGTCTTTGTTAAAATAAGATAAGAGAAAGAGGGAAACAACTCACCGACACAAATGCTTGAGATTTGGTTTCATTCAACTGAAGTTGTAATTTCTTTTCATTATCATAGACTCCATAGAGTCTCTTGGACCAGGTTTGAGGCACTCTGCTCTTGAATTTTAATGAACTATACAAAGCAAATATCCTCTGTAAATCTAAGACTAGGCAGCTGCAGTTGTAGAAGATGACACCGAGTTCTTTCATCTGTGAAATTAAAATTGAAAGTGTCAGTCCCATATGTGTCAGGAAACAAAAATGCACAAGAATGCAGTGGTAATGATTTTTTTCTAACAGTTGTCAAACAGGAGTATGAAGGTATAGTCACATAATGACGTATAGAAATTATTAATTATAAAAAATGCTTACAATTTTTAAGACTTTTGCTTGTCTTTTGCATTTGAACTCTTACAGTTAGTTTTCCCAAGTTTGCATATAATTTTCTTATTGGCTCTTCAGCTTTCTTTAATACTAAACGTATGAACACTTAAATCATGGAGCAATAGAAAGGTTGACTTTTAATTGTAGCTTAACTGAAAGGCTTAGATCATGGATTCTGGGGGTGAGACTGCCTGAAATTAGATTTGAACTTCACAGCTTTTTGGTTGTGACTTTTGGTAAGATTTTTAATTTGGTTGTCTCATTATCTTCTTTCATAAAATGTAGATAATAGTATTTATTTCATATACTTGTTATGAGGCTTAAAATGATTGTATTTAAATGACTTTTAGAATAATGCCTCTCATCTGATAATCAATAATAATAGATTAGCTGTTGGGCAGTTGGAAAGAGATACAGTGCCTGGAATTGATCAAAGGCCGGACACTCCAAGACACCAGCGGCTTAATAAGTTCTGGGCTTATAAAACTTTAAAAAGCCAAAACCAAAAAAAAAAAGTGCTCTAGAGCAAGTATGATAGTGCCACAAAGACTGAGACTTTTGAATTGGCAGAAAGTCAGGAAAGCAAGAAGCATCCAGGGGAGGTAATTTTCCAAAACTGGTGGAACACTGGGCCATAAAACAATTTCTGCCAAAACAATCAAATGCTCTCCCCATCCCAAGGTAAGGGCAGAGATGGGAGTCAGCCCAGAATGAAACCCAAGATCTCCACAAGTACCGGTAACATACAAGGATGGGGCAAAAACCCACTCAGGTTTTTCCTACCCAGATCTCTCTGTCTTTCTGCGCTTAATTTCATCCTGTCTCTAAATAAATTTTGCTTTTGCTTCTGCTAAAAAAACTTGGCTTTGAATTCTTCTTATGCCACTAAATCTGATATCCCAAAATGCAAAAGCAAGCAATTATTATTATCAACATTGCACAAGACTCAAGAGAAATAAATCAATACAACTTTGCAACAAAGATACTCTAGAGATTATTTGTTCAATACCCTTGATGAACAGATGAGGAAAAAATAGCTCACACAAGCTAAACAAAATTACTGGCTCCCAGTTAGAGATGCAGTCAGATTAAGAATTTGAATGCAGGTTTTCCGGCTTTTAATCAAATTAATCCAGAAACATTAGCGGCACTAATTTCATTTGAGTACAGTGTTACTTTATACAAATTATTCAGAATTTCAAGTTTAGTTAATGAAAGTGACAAATTGAAATTTTGATCATAAAAGAACAGCACAAATATGCATGCTTTGTGATCTGAACACCCTACTCAGGAGTTAAGAACTATGATATTGTTACAGATATACTTCCATGAATGGGAAGCATCATTTTCTTCAACCCACTTAGATGCAGTTGCCTTGGGTTACAGGAACTAGTAATTTTTTCAGGTCACTCATTTGTTGTTTCTGAACTTTGTTGTACCTTTTAGATGAATTATTTGTTGTGTTCTCTTGTCACTTTGACTTACTATTCAGTGTTTTCTTCCATCACTAGATTTTTATTATCTAGGCAATTTAAAACCCTATCGATAATAAGATGAAATCTTCCATGTCATTGTTCTTGGACTCTGGAGAGCAGTTATCTCCTTGTGATGTTATATTCCCTTGAAATCTCAAGTTTCCATTGTATTGTGCTTTTTCTCTGCCCATTTTGTCTTTTTACATTTCACTATTCTTTGCAATCACTTCAGATTTGGACTTCTTACAGCAGGTGATACTGTAGTTTGTTATTTTAGATTTTTCACTTTTATCAGCATCTGTAGGTCCAGAAACATGATCCAGCAGCTGCTTTCCCAGTGAGTGGGGAGGAATCTGCAGGGCAAATCATTGTCATGAATTTACCTAGGAGGGGTGGCTTATGTTTGTGGCAACACCAATATTCCCTCCATCAGGGATTCTATATCTGAGTATTTGTAGTATATTTGATGCTAGTGCACTTGACCAGTCCCAAGGGGTGGGAATATGGGCAATAAAATTGTCCTTGTTTGTTTTACTGAGGACACAGGATGTGGGAAGACCTCAGCTTCATATATATTTCCCTTCAGCAAAGGATATGTGCCTGCACACTCTTTCTTTCTCCCTTCACCAGGGCTGCTGCACACTTAATCATTATGCTCTATTGTACTTAGTATTAACTCATACACAATTCATGATATCTATTGCTATTAATTCTAATAAATATTTTCTGACTAATCTGTTTAATGTGTTGTTTAGTCTGGGTATCTATTTCTGATGTGGCATATCTTTACATTGTATCATGATTCTTAAAATTTATATTTGTCTCCTCTAAGCAGCTTTACAGTCATGAAGGCTGGGACAGCTCTGCTCATATCTTTTATTTCCAGTGCTGAGCTATAGTAATTGCCTCAAAAATGTTTGAACAACGACTGTCTGGTCTTTCAAATGAATACATGGTGGTAAAAATGTAGGCAAGCTCCCTTGTTAATACAGGAGCTCTAGCTCCAGAAAAACCTGATATTCTTGGATGCTGAGCATCTCAATGAACAAGAATCTCTCTTATGGTGCCAGGGATACTGGAGCAGTAAACTTTCAAATGACCACATGAAACCCACATAGAAATGCTAGCCCTGGATATCCACCTGGAAGTCTTTCACAAGCATGGTACCCAATGAGCAGTATCAGTGCCAGATGTTGCCTTGGTCAATGAGCTAACAGTTCTCTAAACAGGCTTCCTAAAAGTACCAATAATGAGGTTTTAAAATAAACAAAGAATTGTCTATTAAATGAGGGCGGGCTTTTTAAAGTCAACAACAGTCAAACTCAAATTGAGCCAGAGATAGAATGCCATGAAAATAGAACTCCACACTCATATGATTTTTGTGATTTTGATGTGTTTGGATACTTCTGGTATTATTTAGCTTTTCCATATTAGACCCTTAATGTTTTCAGGTTAGGTGCTCATACATGGCAATATATATATATATATATATGTTTGGAAACATTTGCTCAGAAGCTGGATAAGCAAGACATTGGACTTATGTCCATTTTCCTCCCCCATACTCAAGAACTAATTTGCAGTAAAACAATGCCAAAAACCTTGAGAAAAAAATATGACAGCAGATCACAAGGAACATTGTCTGGAAGAAAGATGTAGGACACATGAGATCGGGCAATGCACCAAGAGATCTAGCAGTGCACTGGATAAGGGAATTCATGAGTTAGCACATAGGATGGAAAGTGTATTGCTGGAGAGCTGCAGAGGTGGGGTGCAGAGCTAAGATTCCTGTCTTGAGCTAGAAACTCTCAGTATAGAAGAGCTGGAGCCCAAATCAGTTGGTAGAAGCATTTTAAAGCACCTTGATATCCTCATGGAAGAGGATACTACTCAGATCCAACGCTGAGGTATTCAAAACACTGCCACTCTGCATCCCAGGGTAAAACTGAAACAAAATTGTTTGAAGAAAATATGACTCAAATATACGTATCAGTTACAGGACCAAATACTCCAGGATAAGCCTCTGTGCTAGAAAAGAAAGAAAGAGAACAACTCCTAGCTTGTGACCCCATATGAACTAAAATCTAAGACCAACAGTATGTCTAGTGCTTAAAAATAAGCTAGAGTGGAAATGGACATGAGACTATAAGAGTTAATAAGACCAAGGAGCTAGCCTAATGGTGGGGATAATTGTGGAGCCCAATGACAAAACTCTGGTATAGTAGGAAGTTCAAATTACTGAATTTACTGAAGGTGATTCTTTGGTGCCCTGCTGTCCCTGGTCTCTTCATATCTATTAACCCTTCCAAGTAACAGTCCTCAAATTATATCAACAGGTGCAAAGCGAAAAATTTGAAAACCAATCCCTAATACATAAAAAATTAAAAATTAACACATTGCGTGTAGTTTTTAATCGCGCACTAACAGGTGGCGTGGGCCATTTTTGCTAATTTTTTAAGTATAAAAAAAGCATAAAAATAAACATATTTATACGTTACCCGCATTCTACTGCTAGTCTATAAAATACGTATAAATACGTGTCCCGCGCTCTGCTACCAGTCAACGTAAAACGTATAAATACGTTTCCCACATACAATGTGTTAAAAGACTGAAGAACACACCAAAAAATGCTAAAGAGAAAAATCCTGAGAGGAGCTCCAACCAAGCAGAGCTTCAGAGTACAAGAAGAAGGGTCAAGGTCACAGTTCTAACAATGCATATGGAGATAAAAAAAGAACCAAACAAACAATCGAGTATTGTAAAAAACAATAGAATAAAGAAAATATGTGCAGCTATAATTGCAAATAATAAAGTTAATCTTTATTATATTTAGCTTATTTGAAAAATGTAATCAAGTGCAATTTTGGAAGACGCACAAATAAAATGGCATACAGAAAAAGATGAAAATAGCATAAGATCCCTTTGGGACAACTTAAAGAGAAATAATTTCAATATCAAGAGAGCTCCAGAAAGAAAAGAAATAAAAGAGCATTAAAAATTTATTTAAAGAAATAACTACGGAAAATCATCTCACTCTGGGAAAAGAATGAGACGTTTTAATCCAAGAGGTCAGAGTTCCAACAAAATGTTACCAACAGACACATACTAAGACACATTATAATGAAGTTGAAAATCAACAAGGAAAGAATATTACAAATATTAAGAGAAAAGGGATAACTTAGATGGGAATGACAACCAGACTGTTCTCAGACCTTTCAATAAAAATATTACAAGCATAATTAAGAGGATATATAGGAATACACTATACACTATCTAACACAAAGATATATTTGGGAACACAACTCCAATGACAAGGGAAACAAAAGCAAAAATAAACAAGTGAACTACATCAATAAAAATAATAAACAACTTTTGAACATCATAGAAACCAAAACCAAAACCAAAACACAACCTACAGACTGGGAGAAGATATTTGCACATCATACATTTGACGAGGATCTTATTTCCAAAATACACAAAGTATACAAAATATTCCAAAATCCAACAATAACACCAAAAAGACAATCCGATCAAGAAATGGACAGAAGACCTAAATAGACATTTTTCCAAAACAGATACTCAGATGGATTAAAGGTATATTAAAAGCTGTTCTGTATCACTTATTATAATTGGAATACAAACCAAAACCACATGAGATACCATCTCTGTGAGAATGGCTTGTATCAAAAGGAATGGACACAACACATTTTGGTGAGGCTGTGGAGAAAAAGAAATTTTTTAAAAGATTTATTTATTTATGCATACAAGCTGGGGTGTAGGTCAGAGGTGTGTTGGAGTTGAATGTGTGAAGGGATTCACCAGAGACAGAGTGGGGAGCAGAACAGGCAGATCGACTGAAATACACTGCTGAGGGGAACAGTGGGAGAAGCAGGAGAGGTCTGATGTGCCATGTGGGAATCTCCCTGGGCGGGTATCGAACTTGTGCTGCAGTGGCTCTGGATAGCTTCACAGTGCTGCACTTAACCTGTTGCAGCACCAGGGAGGCCTGAAGAAAAAGAAATTCTCCTCCACTGTTGTTGGAAATGCAAGTTGGTTTAACCTCTATGGAAAATGGTATTAAGATTTGTTAATAAAATAAAAATGGGAATCCCATGTGCTCCATCAGCATCACTGTTTGTATTTACCAAAAGAATATTAGAATTCTAATACAAAAGGACTTGTTTACTCCTCCCTTGTTCATAGCAACACTGTCCACAATTGCCATGCCATGGAACAAATTTAAGAGCCATCAGTAGGCAACTGGATAAAGAAATCGTGGACTATTTACTCAATGGAATACTACTCAGCTATTAAAAATGCAATAGTGACTTTTGGGACAAAATGGCTGGGACTTGTGGTGATTATGCTAAGTGAAACAAGTCAGAATGATAAACATCACATGATTTCACTGATCTATGGAACATAAACAACCAAAAAAACACATATTGGCAAAATACACTGAAAATAAATCTTTAAGTTCATGAAAAGTTTACTTGTTATCAGAGGGAACAGGGAGGAGGAAGGAGCAGATAAGGGAAGCAAGGGCACAGGACAGTGCATGGGAGGTTTGGTGGAGGGTGAATGCAGAATGTACTTATGTGGAGAACCAAACCATAACCCCAGAGTTGTATAGACATGTGAAAGACTGACAAATTAAATTTTAAAAAGTTGGGGTACCCCTCTCCCCCCAAAATGTAGCAACTAGATGCTAACTTCAGGAATCAAAAACTGCAAAGCACTGTAAGTGCTTCTTTATGAATGGACACAATAAAATGCTATCTTTGGTCAGTGAAAAAAATAATCTTCATATATTTAAAAAATTAAATGAAGATAAGGCTGGCATGTAGAAACATTCTGGTAGTTCTTTCACACACAGGGCACTGTGAACTCTTTGTTAGGAAGAATGTATTATTCCTCTTCAGCCCCACATCTCTGGCCAAAATATATGTGCTCAACCTAATATCTATTTCTGTGTTACTTCTATGTCTCTCCACACAGTTATCTTCTTGTGTGGCCAAGCACTGCGTCAGTTTCTGAGGCTACCTAGAAGAGTCAGACCTGGTTCTTGTTCTTAAAATGCTCAGAGCACAGAGCATTGCTGGAAATACATACAAAAATCCACATAACTGTAGATATTAGGTGTTTTATGAGAACAGAACCTGTTTTGAGGAAGATTTTTAATTTCTGGTAGAATAATAGCATTGAGATTGATCACTATTATTGCCCCAGGTAACTTTGCTAATGTGTAAAGATCACCTGTGAACCCAGTTCATTTTTACTCCTTAAATTGTTTCCACTTCATCGCCTACTTCAGAGTATTTGCACACTACACTTTGGTAGGGGGGGTTTCCCTAGTATTTTCTGCATCTTAACTACTAATTTATTTAAAGAGGGGTTCATTTGCTGTATTAGTCTCAAGTCACTTCTATCAAACTGGGTGGCTGGAACTAAAAGGCTGAAGATCACCAACCAGAGGTGTTCAAACAGAAATGAAAATGAACAAAATCTGATTTCCTACAAAGGCAGGGAAAATGGAAGGCAAGAGGCTGTCATGGAAATAAGTGTATTTAAGTCATATTTGATTTGGGTTCTCACTGAAGTAATGGTCAATGTTCTTAAGACTCTATCCAATTCTTTCCACAGAACATGCCAGAAAGTATGGTTGGATTCCCCTGGGACTTCCAGGAAAATGAAAACAGATGTTTCACGAAAACCAAATGACACCAAATTAAGTGTTTGGGTTTAAGGACCAGATAGAGTTGTATTAACATGTTGGTTATTAAACTAAGGAGTTGCATGACTTTGGACTAGCTCTTCAACTTGTTTAGCTACTGAGAAAGACAATAGCAGCCTTGACAGCCAGAAGCTGGAAGGTAACTATCAGCTTGGTCTTGATAGTTCCTATAGTTCCAAGAACTGCCCTGAAGTTCACACCTATGCTTGGTATTGAAAATAAACCACTTCTAGTACATTAGCATCAGACAAGGCCACTCTGTGACTATTCAAGAATGATCAAGGATAGGGCCTCCCTGGTGGCGCAACAGGTTAAGCGCAGCACTATGAAGCTATTCAGAGCCATTGCAGAGCGAGTTTGATACCCAGCCAGGGAGAGTGCCACATGGTACGGCAGACCTCTCCTGCCTCGCCTGTTGCTCCCCTCAGCAGTGTATTTCAGTCAACCTGCCTGTTCTGCTCCCCACTCTATCTCCGGTGAATCCTTTCACCACTCCACACTTCTGGCTTACACCCCAGCTTGTATGCATAAATAAAAAAAAAATCTTTAAAAAAAAAAAAAGAATGATCAAGTATAAAACAAGACCTTTCTGTAATATAGACAAAAGCACGAGCATTGCCCAAAGCACAGAAATTACCAGACAACCTTCCATACTGGTTAATATTGGTGATTATTGCTTCTTTACCAACCATAGCTTTTGCCTTATTTCATTCTCCTTCCCATATAGATAAGATTTATTAAGATTATCAATAATAAAATTGCCCCATTTTACTAATAACGTCTTATCTTGAGCAAAATCTCCTTCCTTAAAACATCTCTTCGCCCCCCTTTACCTCATACAAGCCTGCATCCCTTAAGTCCTTTTTAAAACCTATTTATTGGTGATGGGGATGAAGTGATAACATACATTTGTAGAGATGTGAAACATATACAGTGTTATAAACCATGTCTCCTCAATAAACATAAAAGCATGGTTTGTCATGGTGTGCTTCCTCTGTAATGAGCAACTTGTTTAACCTCAGTGTTCTTGTTTGTCTTTGGCCAGAGAGAAATGACATTGCCTTATTTCCATAACACTGGCATCACAAGATTGTGAGGGTATACAAACTGGTGCAGCCACCACAGTCACCAACACTCAGTATTGGTATTCTATCCTAAGTTACATTCTAAATGGCAGAGGTATTTTGGGGGAATGAAGAGGTGAAGGAAATAATGGCTCTTGTGGAAACGTGTAAAGAAGCATTGCACTTTTGGAAGAGGTTTTGCCCATTAGAACCTAAGGCCAGGTAATGCTCCTAAGAGATTTTCACACATAGTGTCACAGACACTATGACCACAAGACTCTGTTTCCTGTGTACATTGTTTGCGAAAGTATGCCATCATACATTTTAATCCGAAAATCTGGTGAACCAATTCCTTGAATTGCAAAGTGCAAACTAAAAAATGCTTATTTAAAGGAATAGTATTTGGCCCTTTAAGTGTGATCAGGGTAACATCAGGGGTAACATCTTAATGAGCATGGTCAGAAATTTTTGTCCCCAAACTCTCCATATGTGCCATTTCTCATCATCAAGATGAAAGTGGGGCCTCCCTGGTGGCGCAGCGGTTAAGCGCTGCGCTGTGGAGCTGTCGGATGTGGCGACGCGAGTTCGACGCCCGGCTGGGGAGAGTCCCACATGGTGCGGCAGACCTCTCCTGCCTCCCCTGCTGCTCTCCTCAGCAGTGTATTTCTGATCTGCCTGTTCTGCTCCCCAATCTGTCTCTGGTGAAGCCTCTCACCACTCCACACCTCTGGCCTGTACCCCAGCTGTATGTATAAATAAATGAATCTTTAAAAAACAAACAAACAAACAAAAAATTCACTGCCTAAAATTAAAAAAAAAAAAAAAGATGAAAGTGGACTGTATCTCTCCGCACACTCTAGTTCTCTACTTTCTAGTATTTCTACTAACTGACTTCTAAGCAAATATTTAGTTTCTCATTTTCTCTTTTATGTAAGTTGCTTTATGTGAATGTTTTTCTTAATCTCTGACATTCTGCTTGGTAACTACAGTACAGCTTTAGAATTTGAAAACAATGGAAGAAACCAAGTCTTACCCTCTAGAGATTTAAAGATAATACCTAATATCACCTTCAGGAAGAATTATTTATAAAGTGGACTGCCCGGAAGACTAGATAGTCCCTGTGGGTGAGGAAAAAGTTCTACTCTTCATATATGTTTTTTTTCCCCTACCCTAGGATTTCTATTTATATTAGTAGTTTCCATTTCAAGGCAAAATAAGAACTAGGGGAAATATACAATTGTTCCAGAAAATCATTTTTTTAACTTTTCTCAAAATTTGTGGAAGACCATTGTAAAGGGAAATGCAATAAATGGGGGAAAAAAGGATACCCTGACTTTCTATTCCTCCCAGTTCAATGAACAGCAGTTTCTTTTCATACAGTGCCAGACATATCCCTGAGACACCAGGGTGAAGTTTGGGATGAATGAATTTTATTGATGTAGTTATCACCAATACTCCTTCACTGACCATTGACCTGATCTAATTGTCCAATATGATTCCACCCATGGCAAGTTCATTGGCACAGTTGACAGAATGGGAAGTTTTTCATCAATGGAAAGCACAACCATCTTTGAAGAGCAAAATCCAGCCAATATCAAGTGGGGTAATGTTAGTGCTGGATATTTTGTGGAGTCTGCTGGTGTCTTTACTACCTTGGGGCAGGATGGATCTCACTTGAAGTGTGTGGTCAAGAGGGTCATCATTTCTGCCCTTGCAGCGAATGCTCCATGTTTTTGATGGGTGAGAACCATGAGGAGTATATCAACTCCCTCAAGATTGTAAGCAACACCTCCTATACCATCAGCTACTTTGCCCCAATGCCCAAGGTTGCCTTGACAACTTTGACATCATGGAGGGACTCATGATCACAGTCCATGCCATCACAGTGATCTAGATGACCAATAACAGCTCCTCTGGGAAGCTGTGGCATTATGGCCAAGGGGATACTCAGAACATCACCTTTGCTTCTCCTGGTGCTGGCAAGGCTGTGGGCAATGTCATCCCTAAGCTAAACTTGAAGCTCACTGGCATGGCCTTCCATATGTCACCATCAGTGAATCAGTTGTGGATCTGACCTGTCACCTGGAAGAAGAAGTTGGCGAGACAGGCATCAGAGCCACTCCTCTGCCCCCAAAGGCATCCTGGGCTATACTGATAACTAGGTTGTCTCCAACGATTTCAACGGTGACACCTGCTACTCCACCGTTGATAATGTGGCTGGCAATAACCTCAGTGATAGCTTTGTCAAGCTCACTTCCTAGTATGACAATTTATTTGGTTACAGCAAGAAGATAGTGGACCCTATGATACACATGGCCTCTGGGGAGTAAGTCTTCTGGACCATCAGCCTCAGTAAGAGTGCAAGAAGAAAGCGGGTCCCAGCTGCTGAGGAGTCCTTCCCTCACTCATTTAACACCCTCAGAATCTCTTGGTCTCATCACAGTTCCATCCTACACACTTTGGAGAAGGAGAGGTACTTACAGAGCTCTACTTTGTCAAGCATCATCAATAAAGTACACCGTACCCACCAAAAGAGAGAAATTTTAAAAAAGGCCCTGAAACAGGGGCAGAAGGAGGCAACAGGCAGGAGGCCAGATGGAAGAATGGAACTGCCACCCACCTGACTGGGCTCAGAGAGCCTCTAAAAAGCCCCCAAAGGCCAAAAGGCCAAAAACCAAAACCAAGGGCTATTGTAGTACAACACCCACACAATAGGGGCTATAGTCTAACAAAGGACGGTGTCTGTGGGTTCTCACCCACGCGCACAATTGCAAGAGTCCAGGAACAACAACCATGGGGTTTATTTTACAAAAAGAGGAAACAAAGAGGTTACTGTATCCACAGGTGGCTAGCTATCTCAATCAGATAAACATCAGTAATGGTCGCCACCAGATAACCAGGAGTCCTGGACCACACTGGCAGGTAGTGATGGTCACTACTGGCCCCTCAGAGGTGGTGTCAGAGACACCAAGAGTTAACAGCTTTTTGTGAGTTAGTTGGACTATACAAACAAAAAACAGCTCTTTGAGACACCAGGCCCAGGGCCTTTGGTTCTCCTTTCAGGCAATGTCAGAGACAGGACTGGAGGCCCAGTCTCTGACAGAGGTCTTCAGCTTCTCCTCCCTCCTTGGAAGTTGGCTGCTGGATTCTTCTTTTCGTCTTTCCTTGGAGGCCATGAACTGAATCTTCCCCTTCTTTCTTCTTCTTTCAGAGGCTGGCATAGTCTCTTTTGTTCGGCCCCCTCTTTCCGGGCTGGCCTCATCTCTCTTCTTTGGAGGTTGGTGTTATCTCCTCTGTTTGACCCCCTCTAGCTCCCTCCAACTCTGGCCTATATCCTCTTTTAGGGTGCCCCACCCACAAGTCAGATTGGACCATTTTTCAATCCTGTGGCTTATTGGACCATTTAGCACCAATCAGCTAATAGCTCACACCTCCATAAAAGGTTTCTGAGGAGCAACTGCCACAACTGACTTGTGGAGCAGCAGGATGAAAGAGCACCTCTGCTGCTGCTGGCTCCCACCGCTGAGGCAGCTGGGTTCCAGTAACAACCCTTTTTACTTATATCATGAGAGGCAGCATAAAGCAGGACAGGTTTGGTGTGTTGGGTTTTATTGATGATGCAGAAACTGAAGCAGGTGCCTGATGGATGCTTTTAGCAGAATGAGGATAGGAGAGTACAGCTTTACATTATTCTTTGTCATAATTTAGAATAATTAATACAACTTAGCCCAACGACTCCAATTTATCATTTGTAGATGTCAAGTTTATTGTTTTTATGGTTTTATAGAAATGTGAACAACTATTTCTTTAATTTTCCTGACAAAGACAAAAGAACCTGCAACTCTGAGCAATTAACATGCACCCAGTTAGCTGCTGATTTATATTCTGAGTTACTGAAGGAAATTTAATTGCTAGGAGCTCTAACTTGATTTTTTTTCTACAGTCAAGGTGAAATTTTTGTCATTGGGAATAGCATCCTGCTCAGAAATGGACTCTCTGGCCCCTTTACTCCCTCAGTGGATAGTCTGTACCCTTAACTCCTTGATATCTTATTTCTTTGCTATCAAATGGGAATAATAATACTCGATAAAAAGAATATAATTGAAGAAAGAGGAGGATGGAACAACCTGAGAGAACACCGATTCAAAGTTATTTCAAAATTAAGGAAACCGAGGACCCAAGAGGGGAAGTGACTTGAAAGATCATAGAGTATTGTTCTGTGATTTCTCAGCTGAGATCTTTCCCAATAAGACTGTGCATATAGGGTTCATCTGTGAGACAAGTAAGGGATTCCTTTTTTTCCTCCTTTCCTCCATTCCTTTGACACAAATACCTGAATAGTTAAAACCTTGACCCAGTGACCTGAAAATATTAATGGGAGGATTTATTTTAATTTTTTTTTCTGTATAGAACAATTGGGGGGTGGGGGGGGAGGATTCACCAGAAAGAGTGGGAAGCAGAGCAGGTGGATCAACTGAAATACACTGCTAAGGGGAGCAGCAGACAAGACAGGAAAGGTCTGCTGTGCCATATGTGGGTTAGCTCCTGGCTGGGGATCAAACTCAGGCCACAGCGGTGATAGCTTGATAGCACTGAGACTTAACCCCTATACCAGGGTGGCAATGGGAGGAATTTAAAAGGTAGAGGAATTGAAAGTGGAGTGGTATAAAGCAAATCAGAAACACATTTAATTTTATTTGGAGTATTTTCATTTTATCCTGCTTCTTTAAAGAATTGAATGTATTTTCTGTTGCCTGCTGTCTCTCTTGCTGTCCTGTTAATGAGCAGTGAGGAAGCTGAGTTCCTCCCAGTTTTGGTTCACTGCATTTGATGCCAGGACTTAGTTGGTTTTCATTTATAGATTTTAATTCATAAAAGCAATTTCATTTTCAGAGTCTTTTCTGAGAGACACTTTGACATACAGGAAAGCTTTGAAATTTTTATGAAAAAAAACAAACAAACAAACAAAAAAAAGACACTCCACTTGTCCCAGAAAAAGTTTTTCCCTCTTTGTATTCCATTCTTCCTGATACATTTCTTTGTGAGAACATGGATTTACCAGATTTCTCCTTATTGTTGCCTCATGAGCAATATTACATGGCATTTATTTATTCCATAGAAGAGCAACAAGGATCAGAGACTCACTAGCATTTTATTTTTTAATTATATACATTTTTTATTGAGGCAATCTTGGTTAATCAGACAATATTTGATATAGGGATACAGGTTCATCTCTCTTCTGACATATATTATTATACTACCCTACTGCCAAAGCACCCATAATTTTCTCCACCATAGTCTATTGGACTCCGTCACTGACATTTTAGAAAGAAATGTTACATTTTCTCCCAGCTCCCTAGTTCTCAGCTCCTCCCTGCCTGGGTAGCTTTAGAAACATCTCGGAATGCTGAAAGGAGGAAGTCTCTTCCTCTGGTCGGGGCCACCACTACACTCGCAAACATGAGTGCAATTTCTGACGGTTAGGGCTTTATCTGCTGAAAGAATAGCACAGAGTGAGAATTCAGAATTCTAGTTCTGTTTCCATCTTCAGTGTTATTTTGGACACACTCCTTAAAATTTTGTGCCTGTAGCTGACAAATTACTTAATCTCTCTGTAAATTGGGGTAATAGTAATATATATTTTTAAAATTTGCTTTTTTAAAAAAAGATTTATTTATTTATGCATACAAGCTAAGGGTACAGGCCATAGGCATGGGGCGGTGAGAGTGTTCACCAGAGACAAAGTGGGGAGCAGAACAGGGAGATAGATGGAAATACACTGCTGAGGGGAGCAAACGGGCAAGGCAGGAGAGGTCTGCCATGCCACGTGGGAATCTCCCCTGCCAGGCGTCGAACTCGCATCGCTGCTGCCAACAGCTCCACAGCACAGCGCTTAACTTCTGCACCACCAGGGAGGCCCTAGAGTTTCAATATTCTTTAAGATCTTTTCCAAATTTTACCACCTCCATGAAGCCACTCCACATCCACCTAACTCAGCAGTCATCTACCAATTAGCTATTAGCTACTTTCATAACAGATTAGTTGGCTAAAACCTGCGGGTCTTCTCCTTAGCAACCTACAGTCATACCACCAAACTCCATACACAGAGGTTACTTTCCCTAGAATCGAATTTGCCCAAGTTAAAAGCATATCTGCAGACTGATTCTGTGCAAGCTCTGTGGAGGGAACGAGCAATACATTGGAGCCCCAACTTCTCTAAATAACAGGAAAGACTGTTGTATTTGTTGCCTTCATTTCCCAGTTTCTCCATAGATTTCACCCCCCACCTTGGGAACAGTGAGTGATCAAGAGGTAGAAAGAAGGTGGAAGTTACTTTCAAGCAGGTAGAGGTTCTTACTCTTTGGACTAAAGACAGGAACTCTGGGAGACGGCTGAGAGAGGTCTCAATGTTGTAACACAAACAAGGAGGACATGTTACAATGTGCACTCCATAGACGGAGAGTCAATAGTGAGTTAATGGTTTGTATTTGGACAATCTTAACAACTATTTTTATGTCAAGGCTCATAATAATGCAAATAAAGATAATTTCACACCTCCACCATCTTATGGAATCTCCCTGATATTTGTCTCATAATTTGCAATATTGATAAGTTGAAAAATGGAAGATATGTAGAAGGGGTAGCTTTCTGCTTGCAATAATGAAGGGAAAGAGGGAAATCTACGTCAGGCAACAACAGAGCATGCCAAATGCATTTGTAATTTCAATATATGAGGTGGTATAGGTGAATGTACCCCAGCTTGTATGCATAAATAAATAAATCTTAAAAAATATACTGAAACTCTAGAGTTTCAAAATCAGAGTTGGGGAAACATTCACAATAGAAAAAAGGCATGAACAAAGGCAGAGAGACGAGAAATGTCATGAGCATAAATTGTGAGCGAATATAGGTTGGGAGGAAAAGATCTGGTGAGTTGGTAGCATCCAGATCTGAAAGGCTGGTTTATTAAGGAACATGGAACTTATCCTTTATGTTAGAAATTGGAAACTTAAATACCAAAGGAAACAAAACAAATGTGATATAAATGTGTGTAAAGTCTTGTGAATAGAGAAACTGTGGTTGAACCAGAGTATATGCCCCACATGATGACATTCAAATTCAACTTTATTTGTTTTATTTTAATATTGCTCACCAATCAAAACATCTGCTGGTTGAGTTCTTTAGACTGCCAGTTTGGGGATTCTACTTGGAATGATAATGAAGTGGCATTATTTTTCCTCCTTTGCAGTTTCTTATATTATAATGACTCTAAGTAGAAGAAAGTGGACATTTTGATTATTTGAAATGTTTTTTTGAAGTTTATCCAGAGGTCTTGACTTGGGAATGTGAAATTGACAGGGGCTAGGGAGAAAAGGAAGGTGCTATATCTAGTGTAGGAATCTGCACGTATATCCAGCATAGGCCACAGGCAAACACTGTGACTAACAATCTGTCTTCTTTTGAACTAAAACTCTTCTTTTGAACTGAGAATCCTGCTCCAGTGACACCCGAGTGTCGCAGCCTAGACCCCCATCTTTTTTTGACAAAGTCACTTTATGGATGGAGAGCCTTCAAGGAAGTGTTCCCATAAGTCAGGATGCGATATTTCTTCTCGCAAATAATTTAAGTATAATTTCAGGTGAGAACAATAATCAAGTTTCTCCACCATGCCTGCATGCACTAGCCTTTCTCATTAGATCCTGGCAGCGAGATGTCCTTCTGACAGTGAAGTGTCCTTGCCTGGTCAAGGGTTAATGTTTTGAAACAAAGAACATTTAATCCCTTCCCCTATTTCCCTTCCTTGCCTCAAAAAATCAGCATATAGGGGCCTCCCTGGTGGCGCAGTAGTTGAGCGCTGCGCTGTGGAGCTGTCAGCAGCACTCAATGAGAGTTCAACGCCCAGCTGGGGAGAATCCCACATGGCGCGGCAGACCTCTCCTGCCTCGCCCGCTGCTCCCCTCAGCAGTGTGTTTCTGATCTGCCTGTTCTGCTTCCCACTCTGTCTCTGGTGAACCCTCTAGCCACCCCACGCCTCTGGCCTATATCCCAGCTTGTATGTATAAATAAATAAATCTTTAAAAAAAATCAGCATATAGTTCCTTAGAGGTTAGCATAAAGATGTTTCTTTTATTAAGGTCTTAGTTACAGACAATAGGTATTGAGACAGCAGCCTCCACCTTAGGCCTAGGGCAAAGAGTGAAGATTATGCCCTGTACCTTGCTGGTATTTACATCACAACAAGACATTTTTCCAAAGTTCCTCAATTGTCCTCAAAGTATGTAATTGATTATGCATCTGAATATCTGTAATCACCCTGCCATTGTCAGTAGTTAATTCTTCTTATGCTTTAAAAACCCTGTTCTCAAAAGAATAAAGTGGAATGGCCAGATCACACTCTCTGGAGTGTGCTGTCTCTCACTCCCACCCCCTTTCCCCCACGCAACTCGCCGCCACCGATGCTTTCCCCACCACCCCCGGGGAACCCAACCTCAGTCAGAGCCGGCCTCCGACACCCGAGGAAGTGCCGGATATAGATGCCATCAGGAAAACAGGATCTTTTCCCCAGGCCCAAGAAAACAGGATCTACCTGAGTCAAAATGACCAAGGAGGTGACAACAAACTCTGGGGACACGATGAAGGCCAGGGCATCTTGTGACAGGCTGCTGTGGTGGGAGGCTCACTTATAGTTAACTGTCTTAGTTCACTAGAAAAAAGACAGCTTGTGATGAGATGTTCTCTCAAATCGCCAGCTTTCATGCATTGAAGTGCATCTAATAGGTACAATTCCTGTGTCTGTTCAACTGGCAACTGTTCTGGCAGTGACAGGCAGCTGGACCTGGCATTTTCTGGTTTCAAAGTGACATGGTGTGAATGCTAGAGACAGAGGTGATGCATGCACAGTCAGAGCTGTTGATTCTTAGGAAGAGTACATCCTCTGGTTATCCCTTTCTCCCTCTTTGCCTTTCTTCATTCTCTTTGCTTGATGATTTCTTAATCAGATGAACGCTGTGGCACAACCACATGAAGAGTCAAAGCTGACACAGCAAAGCACAAAGACCCATTGCTACTCAGGTTTATATCCTGGATGGTTGCAAGTCAACCATATCAAGATGGCACAGACAGCTGCTCAAACTCATAAATGGAGATTGTCATCTTCTGTATGCTTCACATGCTAGTTCTTGTCTACCAAGAAATACATATTTGGCATAATTTAAATATAGGTATATATCGTGTTTATAAAATATTATATGTAATATAAACCACTCAATATGGAGAACTCAGTCAATATGATGAAGAGAACAAGTTAAATTCTCCAATGAACTTTGTATAAAATTAAATTTCCAATTAAAATTTTTAAAGACTGGCATTGCTGAATGAAAGCAGAGGGAATACTAGAAGCAAGAACATTTTGTTTTTGTTTCTGTTTTTGTTTTTGTTTTAAATAGGAAGAAGTATTTCATTCTTTTCTGAATGAACTGGATGCTTTTATTGAGTGTTGTCATTGCTAAAGTGCCTTTTCATTGTTCCATACCACCAATCATTTTTCCCTGGTAGGGCACTAACATATCATTTGAAAAACCTCTATACAATGACCGCAACCATTATTTGGGAAGCAGGTCAATATGATTATTGCTTGTTTGTAATTGAGGAAGCTAAAATGCAAAGAATTCTGTGTTGCCCCAAACCCCTAGGATCCAGTGATTGCACTTATTTTTTTAGCTTATTTATTTTTTAGGTCCAGTAGACAACTTTAATGTATTCAAGTATTTTTGCAGACAAAAGACTCAAACAATTAATTATACAGAATATTACTATATTGCTTCTCATTTGGTATCAAGATTGTGGTACTAAAAGCTAGCAGGAACTTTGCTCTGCCGCACGTAAAATAATGAATCTTGTAAAATATGTCAGCTAAATTAGAAAGAATAAACAACTTAAGTCCTACTGGAGTCATAAAGCACATGTATATTATACATATAATTTTTAGGATAGAAATATATGCGGAGAAGGAAGGGATGGTAACATGGCAGAAGCACTAACCTCCAAGTTGGCAAGATGAATTAGGAGTAACAGGGTCACCCATTTATGTTCTATGTATCTGTCCAGACAAAGAAATGAAATTTAATAAATGCCAAAAAATATCATGTTAACAATAATCAATATTTCCTGTCCTGAGACAGGAAAATTCCCAGGATAAGGCTAAGACAGGACTCAGGTATGGAACTTTGTTATTCTCATGGATTGGTAAACAAGAAGTTAAACAAGGCCAGGCCACTTACTGCCATAAATTCCCTTGGTCCATTGTTTTAATTACTAATTTTTCCCCAGCCTGTGCCTTCTTGAGCTATCTCCTTATAATTTATTGATTTGGCTGTTGCAGAAGAAGGGAGTAGACTGGTTCAAACTGGAGCTATAGGCATATACTCCCTATGAGATGTTCACCCAGGAGATGATCACAAGCCCTACACGAGCTAGCTGCAGCTGATTGATGCTCACAATTAAAAACAATAAATGGATCACACTCAGATGGACAAATGGACTTTCAGCCAATAAAGTTTAATTCTTTTGTTCTTTACCTTCAGGCCTAAAACATATATATCCCAATAGCTATGAATAGCTACCTAGAGGTAGCTTTCTAGAGGCAATTTATTTATTTGCTAACATCAAGGGTGATGTTGGCAAAGTTTGAGATATTTTAGTGAACCAATTTAGTAAACCAAATATACGCAGATGTAGTGACCATAGGGCCATTATATTTAAGGGCGGGGGGCCTTGGATAAAGGTAAAAAGCTCATTCTATCATGTATCCAAAAACAGAAAAAGAAATTTACGTGTGACTGTGGAAAGTATAGACAAGTCATCTGTTTTTGGAAGTTCAATTTCCCACAACCCCTTATGTCAAACTCTTAAGTGAATGTGGGAAAAAGTAGTGTTAAGACTAATTTTGTAAATCATAAATGTCTATGCTTTATGCAAGTGAACCCCTATAGGGTTCTATCAGCTTTTTCCTGTGAGTTTTAGAAATTTAGCATCATTCTTGAGACATGTCTACTCTACAAATTCACTGATGTCTTCAATCACTGAGCCATGTCGATTATCAGAACAGGGATAGGTCATTAGAAAATGAAATTCAGGGAAGAGAAAGACAGAAGAGAGAGAAAAAGAAAGAGAAAGACTAGACAGGAGCTCAACATTTAAATACATTTGTCTGTTTCTATATGAAGAAACAACTCAAGCATTCCATAAATGTCAAATAAATTGTTTGACATGCAGATTTATGGTAAGTGTGGATAGAAAGGTGCTTCCCCTGCCCCTTTACTTCTCAGGACCTTCATTTTCAGAACCTTCATTCCATTCCTTTTGAGAAATTCTGCCTAAGTTATCTCACTTGAGACCCAAATTTCTTCCACAATTTAGCACTTCTATACTTGGCTTACACAAGATCAATTTGCAAGTATTTATTTGTTGATGTGTTAATATTTGAAGACACTTTTCCTTTTTGGATTTTGTGCTGCCCTCAATAAAATTCAAATTATATTTATATCCTCCTACAGACCAAATGACTGCTGTTTTTCACTTGCTAGTATCAACCCAGCCTTAATAGAAAAATCATCATCCTACAAAGGGATTTTCCATAAGGAGGAGTAAAAACCATAGGGGAGCATATACTATGGGTGAAAGAGCTTTCTTGGTTGAAATAGCTTCTTCCATCTTCCTCTTTTTATTCTTCTCTTACGTTCCTTTCACAGAAGCGAAATGTTTTTGAGAGGGACAAACACAGGGTTTGGAATCTTATTTAGATAAGACAAACAAGAGATCATGGTCTGAACCCTATTTCCAGTATGCAACATTTCTAAGGCAAACTGTTTTCACTTTCTTGAGGCATCAATACCTTTACACAAGAGGACATCTTCTGTAGTAAAAGTTATGTTTTATAGTGAAAAATTAAATTAATTAAATCTTTTTTATATCGTCAGTTTGATACATAAGTTGTGTGTGGTCTTAAAATAAATGTCTGCCAGCGACCAGCTGGAAGAGAAATATAGACTATGCATAAAATTATTTTTCAAATTTTTAGAATAGTAAGAACTTGTAAACCAATGAGAATCCCTTTGAACCTGGCCTGCAAGTTTCACATGCAATCATATGAACTTAAGGAAAAGATTAAAGCTAATGTTACTTTAAAATATACTTGCCTCTATGCACATATTCTTGTACATAGATCTGGACGGGATACTGAATACTACCAGGTTTTCTTCTGTGACACAGAAGCAGTATTAAATGCCTGACCTCTACACAAATTCCAAGATCTGTTAAAAGTGGAGAATATGTCAGAAAGAACACTAATTTATTTAACAGGCAATTCTCTACCTTTTTGGTTACTAAACCTTTCTTCAAATCCTCTCCCATCTTGTTTTCCAATGAAAAGAGAAAGCTTAATAAAATTTTCTTTTTAAATTTTTTTTCATGGAAGAAATAGGGTGTAGGTCAGAGGTGCAGGGGGTGGAGGACTCACCAGAGACAGAGTGGGGAGCAGAACAGGCAGATTTACTGCTAAGGATAGCTGCTAAGGGTACATTACACTGCTATGGTAGCAGTGGGCGAGGCAGGAGTGTGTGCTATATGTGAATTGACTTCCTGGCCAAGGATCTCAGTCCATAGTTGTGACAGCACTGAGATTTTCTAACCCCGTGGCCACCAGGGAGGCCCATAGTAAAACTTTCTTAAGGAATTGACTAAATTGTATTTGAAAATGAATATATACTGATTGATAATAATACTATTTAGCAAGGAAGACAAGTTGATGAAAATCAAAGCAATCTCCCTTCGGGACAATCCAGACCTATGATATACTTTATGGGTTACTGTGACCAGAGTTATGATCTGCCTGCATGTATTGTTAAATTATAAATACTGTATAAAACTTTGTGATTGATAAAATGAAAGATCTACAGACAGACATGTTTTGTCTTAATAAATTAGAGTGAATTTATAATTGTTCTTATTATAATTCACTGTTGCTCACTTGCTTTCTGTCAGTATTTCTAAAGTAGAATGCAAAAATAAAAGAGGCTAATTGGCTAGAATAAGACCCCGGTAGCAGCAGTGCCAGAGATAGTAGGACTCACAGTAATAACAGCAATATCTAACATTTGTGCAATCTTTAATAACAATCAGACGAAGTTCAAAATATCGTCTTGTTAAATCCCACATTGTTACAAATATTATTTTGAATCCCGATCTTACAGAGGAGGAAACCAAAGCACACATTTGCACATCTTGTCAATCACCCATGGACATGACTGCATACAGCCCACACAAAGGCAATCTGTGCAGTGATTTATTTCAGACATAAAAAAATATGGGGCTCATCAGATATCATTTTGTGTAGAGATTTGGGCAGACAACTAGCTCAAGCTTTTTTGCTCATTTTAATTTGCCTTTGGCATTTCAATAATTATTTATTCAATTACTGCTGTGTATAAAGAGGTAAACTTCACATCAGGGTTTATTGCTGCATATAGACATTAGGGCATGTGTGCTTGGGGCACAGGTGGATGTTTTACAAGGAATATACTGGGAAATACAGCAGCATATATTGAGAAAGCATTTTCAAGATGTACATGCTACAGCATAATTCCACATCTGTGAAACCAGAATCTCTAACGTTTACAAAAAACAAACACCGAATGATAACATTCAATCCTTAGTTAAGAATAGCTGACCTTTTAGTAATTTTATTTGTCCATCTTATTATCATGGATAACTTAACAAAAGCTTTTAAAGGAAACCTTTTACACAAATAATATATTAATTGGCTCACAAATAGGTAGGCATATCTTTATAATACCAGAGTAATGTAGACATGTCACTGATGAAATGTCAAGTCTTTGTTTTAGACTAAATGAATACATATTGCTGAGAAGGTAGTTTACTAGCTAGCAACATATCAAAAATAATGAGAAAAGAAGCATTTTGAGGTTACAGTTACACTGTTATTTAGACAGAGCAGAGATCACAGAAATGGTTCACCAAAGTAGTTTTGGGTAAATGAGCTCTTTTCCCTTATCCAAAGATAAATGAAAACTAGACTATATACAATAAATTCTTATTAACTTTAAGCAAAAAAGTTTAAGATTATAATTGAAATGGAACTACAGTATACTTTTTAATGCAGTAAAAGGATTTTTAGGTACATATTTTTAATCTGTTTGTATGTATTACTCATTTTCAGCACACTGAGAAAACAAACTAGTTAAAAATAAGTTATCGCTCATTAAAACAACAGCTGCTGCTAAAGATCTGCTTGAAAATTGAATCTGTCACTGGTTTGATCTGTTATATAATATATGCATTTAAAAATTAAAAAGTAGCACTCATTCACAGAGTTTATCTGTAATCATTTCAAATTAATGAAGCTTTATAGAATGAACTTCTGGACCTATTATAAAGTCAAAGATGAGAGAGAAGGGAAGAGATTCTAATGCATTTAGGCCCACAGCATAAGTAATAAAAAATTTCAAACTACTCCAGATGGATGGGAATGTTTAATTTTCTCATAAACTATGCAAATTAATACTAGAAGGACTCCTCTAATAAACCATGACTCCCCTTTTTTAGTAATCAAGCTCCAAAAAAACCAGGAAACTATTCCAATTAAATGCTATTAAGTTATAATAGGTCAACCTAATTGGTTTCCTCATTTCAGAATGAAAACTCTTGAGAATCTCATAATTTTCCACAATATCTGTGAATAAATATTTCTCTTTCCCGACAGGGCCACTGCTGGGATCAACTTTCCAGCTGATAATGGGGCCTCAAGACAAATGACCCCAATGAAAGACTAACAAAGGTATTTCCAATAATCCCATATCACTGCTGAGCCAAGGAGGACTGGGTTACTCCCTGGGGACTCACAAACATTCCAAGGTGTCTACAAACCTGTACAGAAGATGTGACAGGGACCAACAGGGAGAGTCTAGCATAAATGAAGAATCATGTTTTGACACTGGGGACTCATCAGGATCTAACTTCCCAGCCCTTTACCACTGATTTTGTTTGCACTTCTTGAAATAGGTGTTAGTTAATTGTATCTACATAAAATGGGTAAATGGGGGACAAATGCAGCCCTGACCTCTCCTTGATGCTGAGCAATGCTTTGAGCTAGCTTTCGGGTTATAGTGTATACATTTTCTAAAACCAACTCTTCATTCAGTCTCTGTACTGAAGTGCTATGTGGTTGCTCATGTCATATATATATATATATATATATATATATGTTATAGATCCCCAACTGTTCTCCCTTAGTGAAATGTTATTGGCATTCTAACCTAACCCATGTTGCCACTTGTAAAAACCAGCTCAAGTCAGAGTAGAACCCCTCCCGTTCATCACAATACAGCCCAGTCTCTTAGTTGAAGATGACACTTCAATGGCTGTTTCTCTTTTCTGTGAGGTCCATTACACTGTCATGAAGAACATAAACCTAGTAAAAGAGGAATTTTTTTCATGAAGTCATTTTAGGTCCATCCTCTACTTCTTAGATATTTTACAATTACTATTCTTGTGCTGAATTCCCCAGATTATTTTTAATCAGAGTTTTTCAAGCAAGACAAGATGTCATTTCAATAATTCTCTACTTAGGGAGTAGGATGGTCATCTGCTGCCAGCTACAAATGCATCAATTAACACTCAAATCACAATACAATCTCCCCAGATTTATAAGCTGCTGCCATGTGGCACAATCTACGAATCAATATTATAGAATGAAACAAAAATGACTGAATTTAGAAAATAAATCCTAAATTTGACCCTATCAAGTAAACACTAATCTTTCCGTATATGTAAAAAAGACAACACATTTTATAATTCAGAAAAAAATGGCTTGCTTGAGTAATGCTAAACAGGGAGGTAAGTGGTGTGTACAGGTTTGGGGCCAAGTTAAGCTGGTTTGGTTCTTGGTTCTGTCACACTAACCAGATGCAGATTCTGGAAGACCAGGACACTTATCTGAGATAGATAGATATTAATACCTTCTTTTCAGGCAGTTGGAAGGAGGGAATCAGAGACAATATATGTAAAATATCTAATACAAGGGCTGAGATTTGGAAGGTGCTGAGCAAATAGTGGTCAAGAATTCTTATTGAAGGCCTCCCTGGTGGTGCAACGGGTTAAGCATGGGACTGTGGAGTTGTCCAGCAGCTGTGTCACTAGTTCGATGCCTGGCTGGAGAGCTTCCCACATGGCGCAGCAGACCTCTCCTGCCTTGCCCACTGCTCCCCTCAGCAGTGTATTTCGATCTACCTGTTCTGCTCCCTACTCTGTCTTTGGTGAACCCTCTCACCACCCCAAACCTCTGGCCTGCTCCCAAACTTGTATGCAAAAATTAATCTTTAAAAAAAATTTTAGGGCCTCCCTGGTGGCGCAGCGGTTGAGCGCTGCGCTGTGGAGCTGTTGGCCGTGCGCGATGCAAGTTCGACGCCCAGCCGGGGAGAATCCCACATGGTGCGGCAGACCTCTCCTGCCTCGCCCGCTGCTCCCCTCAGCAATGTATTTCTGATCTGCCTGTTCTGCTCCCCACTCTGTCTCTGGAGAACTCTCTCGCCGCCCCATGCCTCTGGCCTGTACCCCAGCTTGTATGTATAAATAAATAAATCTTTAAAAAAATTTTTTTTTAAAAAAGAATTCTTACTGAAAGTTGTTTTAATATATATTAAATGAAATTATGTATGTTCATATTGAATATATACATATATAAGCTTTGTCATGTGAGTGTGTATGTGTGCATCTATCCATCTATCTATCTATCTATCTAATACTCTAGTGGGTTTCTGTTTCCCTTTGTTGTTAACCAACGTGGTTCCCCAATGTCATTTTATATATATATATACACACACACACACACACACACACACACACACACATATATATGAATGTATATAATTATATATATATATATAAATAAAATGATAGTGGGGAACCATGTTGGTTTCTTACCAAGTAGAATTTATTAGAAAAATAATATCTCAAGATATAAGGTCTATGGGAAAAACCATAATGGTATCTTTAGCAGAGAAAGATGTCATAGTACAGAGATGGTACAAATTTGAGTGTGCATCAGAATCGCCTGAAGAGTTTTGTAAAACACAGATTTCTGGTCCCAAAGTTTCTAATTCAGTAAGTCTGTGTTTGAGTCCAAGTGCTGCTGCTTCTGGCCCTCATTCAAAGATCACATGCTGAGAACTACTGTTCAAGAAGACAAGATTCTCAAACTCTGACATGCACAGAAATCATTGGGGAATCTTATTAACATTTAGATTTGATTGGACACATTAGGGGTGGAACATGAGAATTCTGATTTTCAAACGAGCCCCCACATATCGATACTGCTGCTACATAGACCACACTGGAGTAGGAGGACTCTAGAGATTTCTTGTCCATGATGGTAATTAACAACCACTTGTGGCTACTGACACTTAAAATGTGGCTAGTCTGAACTGAGAAGCACTTAAAAGTTTAAAATACACACTAGATTTAGAAACTTTAGTATAAAAATATTGAACTGCTGATGTTTTAGATACATTGATTAAATACTGAGTATTTGCACCTTTTCAAAAACTTTTTTGATGTACAGCAAGTTTTAAATATGTTTCATTATATTTATATTGGGTAGCACCACTTTAGAGAATATTAAATTATCCTCTTGCTACTGTGTGCAAGAGTATTCTTTATTCGTTTTTATTTTTTATTGAGGCAATGCTTTACAATACGATACATGTTTTAGGGGTATACGTTCCCAGCTCTTCAAATGTTCACACCACGCTCATCTCAAAGGACCAATAATTCTCTAAGACAGGCGTCATCCCTTCTACCCACCTGTGCCTATGCGGGGCTTACTCTTTGCCATCCTTCTCCCTTACAGCAGCCCTGCTCACCTGTGACTATGCGGGCGCTTCGCTTCACTGACATTCCTTCTCCCTGTGCCAAGTGGCAGAGGCAGCTCTCCTCCCAAGGCTGCCAGCCTGTGACTATGCAGTTGTCTCTCTCTTTTTTTTTTTTAACTATATATATTTTTATTGTTATTTATATCATTTACACTTTGTATTCCTCTTGGGTAACCCACCACCAATTCACCCGTGATCCATCTCCATGGTCCCTTGTGTCCTTTTCTACTCCATTTTGTGCCCTTATCCTCCTCCTCCTCCCAAGTGTCTCTCTCCTATTTGGTTTCCCTATAGTCCTGTTATAAGTGAAACCATTCGATATTCTTTTTCTTTGTTTATGGCTTGTTTCGCTGAGTATGATCCCCTCTAATTCCATCCATGTCGCTGCAAATTGCCCGTGTTTAACTTTTTTGAATGCTGAATAGTATTCCATTGTGTATATGTACCATATCTTCTTGATCCAATCATCTATTTTTGGACATCTGGGTTGCTTCCATACCTTTGCTAATGTGAACAGTGCCACAGTGAACATACGGGTGCATGCATCCTTTTAGATTAGTGTTTTTGTGTCCTTTGGGTAGATTCCCAAAAGTGGGATTGCTGGGTCATATGGAAGCTCCATGTTTAGCAGTTTGAGGAATTGCCATACAGCTTTCCATATGGTTGGATCAGTTCACATTCCCACCAGCAGTAACCACTATGAGATACCACCTCACACCTGTGAGGATGGCACACATTAAAAATAAAGGCAACAACAAATGCTGGAAAGGATGTGGAGAAAAAGGAACTCTGCAGTCGTCTCTTTTAATAAACCTGTTCCTTTCAGGGGCCACTCTTTCTGACTGCTTGTCTCTTATGCAAGCATCCTTTATTCTTCTCACTCTTTTTTTATAATAAACCTGGCCTTTAGAAATAAAATATTCTCTGACACAGGCCACTTGGCCTCCATCTTTTGCTCACTCCGTCCTGATCTGCCTCGGTCTGCATCAGATTCCAAGTGTTTGGTTTGGTTTTGTCTGTCCACTTGCTTTATTTCTGTACATTCCACATGGGTGAAACCACCGAACACTATACTATACTAAAAGATGCTCTATTGAAGGATATTAAAGCTCTGCTGATTGCTATAGACATGTCTCCTCCATGTTGTTTATTTTAATTTCATCTCTCCAGAATACTTCTTTGATTAGGTCAAGGTCAGAAATTTTTAATGACCCTCGACTATTTAAAAGATAAACCTCCAACTTACATTTAATATTCCAGGCCATCTACAATTTATCTGACCTGTTTTTCCAGTTTCTGAATAATTGCTTCCCTGAGATTAGGTTGATTGATTTGTGATGATTTTGATCAGTATCAAGAAAATCTGATTTCTAAATCTGCCTTCTCTAATATCTGCCCTTTGGGGCAAATTCTTAAATCTCTATTCAACAGTAAAAGTCAGGATGATAATTTCTATTTTTAGGAATAGTTATGAGGAATTCATGAGAAAATACATAGTAAGTTTTAAATCCCTTACCTGTAATATCAATGAATGAAGGTAAATGCAGGACCAATTTTTATATGAAAGATGCTCTTCTTAAAGTTGTAGCTGGTCTGCTTTGTCTCTTAGCCAGTTGTTCCCCCTGGATCAGGGTTGCTTTTCACATTGGGCAATGGGTATCCCTAAGATTCCAGGGAAACTTACAGAAGTTCCCCAGGTAAATTTTCCAAAAAGGTGTTTTATAAAATAGTTGGCTATTTTTTAAACCTATTTTTATTTATTTATGGATACAAGAACTGGAGTATAGGCCAGAGGTTGGAGGGTGAGAGGATTCACCAGAGACAGAGTGGGGAGCAGAGCAGGTGGATCTACTGAAATACACTGCTGAGGGGAGCAACAAGTGAGATAGGAGAGGTCTGCTGCGCCATGTGGGTCAGCTCCCTGGCTGGGGATCGAACTCAGGCCTTAGTGGTGATAGCACTGAGACTTTAACCCCTGTGCCACCAGGAAGGCCCAAAATAGTTGAATTTTTAAAAATGCTGAGATTGCCTTATATATCATACACATCTATATCATAATATGACACATATATATGTACATATAATCTTCACAGTTCGTTCCTTCCTTGCTTTGCACCGCTTGATTACATATCATCTCTCTCTGAGATGGCATTTTGTTCCCAAATTCTCAAATAGGGAACAGTGGGAAAGTACAGTGGAGGTTTCATTTTATTTTAGTTTAATGAATAGGATAAATCACAAAAGGAAAGTTGAATATAACATAATGTTCATTAACTCTATCCTTAAGTCAAAGGGTCACCTTTTAACATAAGTTGGAATTTTCCCTAATTGCGTCTACTGGTTTTAAACTATAGTGTTTTATTTTACTATAGGTTAAACAATTTATTAAAGCATCAGTACTTGCTAAGTATTTTTTATAACTAAATGTACATTTTATTTTTTTAATTTTTAAAAATTATTTATTTTATATATTTTACATCACTGTTCATTTTTTGTACAATGTTTGTTTTCTTTTCTCAGGTGTAGTCCCCATAAAATTTCCACCACCAATTCACCCATGATCATCACCATAGTTCCTTGTGCGCTTCCCGCCTTTATTTTGATACTTCTCCCTCTCCCTCCCCTGCAGAATGTCTCTGATTTATAGTTGCCTATTTATTTTTGTTTTGTTTTGTTGTGTTCTTTATTGTATTTTTTCCCTGATTCCTTATTTGGTTCCCCTATATTCCTCCTGTAAGTGAAACCATCTGATACTTTTCTTTTTCCTTCTACCTTATTTCACTGACCATGTTCCCTTCTAGCACCATCCATGTTGCTGTGAATGGCATGAGTTCATCTTTTTTGATTGCTGAATAGTATTCCATTGTGTATATCTAACTCATCTTATTTTAAATATCACCAAAGAGGTATCTGTTCCCAAATTTCCATAGATTACAGCACCCTTAATGTCTCAATAATTGTTGCACAGCACCCCTAATGTAAAGAAATGCCTAAGAATTTGATTCATTAAAGTAATTAGGTCTAAATGGCTTCAGTTGTATATGTGCTACCAACTTAGTAGCTGTTTTAAAAGGCTGTAAACATAGATTTTTAAAAAAACAGGATTTGTGTGGATTAAGGGGATGTGCGTGCATGATCAGCACAAGTTCTCAAGTTTTAGAACATCAGGCACTGCTTCACTTTCTGTTTCATGAAGATTTCTGCTCAATATTTGCTTTATATTACAGCAACTGCTGAAAACTTAACTTTATAAAAAGTGTTGAAATTATGAGCTACTTTGAGATAGTAGCTTCTGTGGTGACCAGACTGCAATTTTAAAATATCCTGTAGCACCTCTGTGAATTGCTATAGCATCCTAGGGTGCCTCAGTACATGGTTCAGGAACCACAGGTCTAAGGTATAACTTTTGACTCTAGGAAATTATGATACAAAGAGTTTTTAAACTTGAAGTTTGAAGCTCCTTGCTCTTCACTGATGGGACTCAAATCCCACTGCATTGCCAAAAAAAAAAAAAAATATTGTTGGAAAGAGTGGGCCTGTATAAGGAAGGACAGGAAGAATTCAAACAAATACTTTCTTACTTTTCATATGACATTGGAGAAATGAATTATTCTATGAAAGACAATCAACAGATGTGATTCAAGAGTGGACCACAAGAACTTCCCTACTAAGCCCAAGGACTCTCTCAATTCCATCTATTCTTCTCCATAGTAGCAAAGCAGCAGATATCAACGAAGTAGCTTGACTGACTTAGTACCACAGTGAATGAAACAATGATTGAAGATAAGGACAGTGGTGACTTACTGAGACAACTAGCTACCTATGTTTATGGCCAGGAACTTACATTTGTGACAGTATATTCCTAAAATGAATGAAGCGCTTTCCTTACTGTACTCAAAGTAGCCCAGCCTGACATTGCGACCATCATGAACAATGCTTCATTTACCAAATTCAGTGGAAACCTACCATAGACTGGGTGCTATTAAAAAAAAAAAAAAAGGGAACTAAAGTATGTCAGGGAAAAAAAGAGTAAAAGCTATGACCAATACACCAAACTGAAAACTTCTAAAATGGAATAATTAGATGCATGTATTATTTAGGAGAATCAGACTAGGATTATTAATAAAACAAACTGTGAATACTGCATGTTCTTTTCATAATTTTGATTTGGGGGTAGGAGGGCAAACAATTAATTTTAGCTTTTTTTTTAGCTATCCATACACAAGACTCTTTTATTTTCAGACAAGACAAAAACAATGATAAGACAGCTCCATGGGCTTGCCTGCGGCATAGAGATATTACAGAAGGAAAGATGTTTGTTAGACAATCAATCTCACGATACCCTTAAGGGCTTCTTAACTCTCTTAACTTGAGATTTAATGGGTTTCCTCCCTTTTTATTTTCTAACATAAATTACATTGACTATATTACTGAAATGAAATGAAAATAATAAGCCTCTCTGCTTTTTTTAAGGATGAAAGTTTAAATTTAACTTGAAATTCTTTTACTTTTTTTCATCTTTGAAAGAATGGAAAGGCTTCACTGTTTAGGGTGTAGACAGGGTTTTAGAAGACCTTAGACCTCTGAGGTCTCTTTATGATGATCGTGACCAGCCTCTTTTAGCAGAACTCAGAGTGATTACCATAAATAGGTGTTTGATGATAATTCCAACTCATTACCACATCAGAATCCAGAGTGTGGAGGGGAAAATGGTATGATCAGTTTCTTAGTAGTTACCCTGTGATGGGTATTTCAAGTATTTTAAATAAAATGTGAGTTCAACTTTAACATATTGGTTGATCATATGGTATGGGTTAAGTACTGTTATGCATTCTGTAAAGAACTTTCTTTTTAAATAAAGAATCTTCATTACATGACGTGTAACCATGAAAGGGGTAGGGGCATTATCATGGCCACCAGAGGGGGCAATGTCCCCCATGCCTCTTCCATGCCGTCAACGTCAACATCTAGGGTGTCCTGGACTGCAACTCCCAGCATGCCATAAGTTGGACTTTCGGAAGGGAACATATACATATGCACTTATATATTGAGGTGGGATGGAGGAGAAAGGAGAGGCAGAAGGGCAGGACCAATGGCAGTCACTATCTTGAATTTGTGGTGTGTTATGTGTTATATTTTCAATTTCTAATTTCTCCTCCTCTCCAAGCCCAGCGGGCCCAGACCAAGCTGTAGTTTTTACCTGCCTGGATGAGCCTTGGGCTCCGGCCAGCTTTAGGGCCTCAGCTCTTCCAGTTTGGGCCAAACTTACTTGGCTGGACATTTACCCACAGGTGGTTGGATGATTTTCAGACTCTTGTCAGGGAAAGACTCCACACATATTAGATATTCCTTTGAATATATATATTCCTTTGAATCTATCTCTCTCTATATATATTCCTTTGAAACTCTTGCCGATAAAGACCTTTGAGCACACCGAGAGCATGCTTTCTTTGCTTTTTTGCTAGCAGATGGTCAGACTCCTAGAAAAGACAAAATGCTTTTTTCCCTTTACAGTTTGGGGTCCCTGAGTACCCTTCAGTTTGGCCTGGCTTCATAATCACTATCATTCATGAGGGAAAATTGAGAAATGAAACACTTCACAAGTAGTTAAAAAAGAAGAGAAAATAGGAGTAGCTTGAGAAGGATGCAGCATTTTTATGAAATTCCAGAAGTACAAAAAACTGGTTATTGAAAAAAATTCAATTATTTATATATTTTCTCATTTAATTTCACATAACCATTGCAAAAACCCTGAAAAATAGTAAAAAAGATTTTTATACATCTGAAAACTGAAATTTTCAATGACTCTACAATTTAGTCAGACACAGAAGAGATTTGAGTTGATGGTTTTCCAGCTCTAAAACTTATCCTTCTCTCATATATTACTTGAGGTAATGTTAAGAAGCAAAAATCCACCACCAAAAATATGTCTTTGGCAAGAGGTTCATTTCATGGAAGGGGCTCTGAAGTCTGGGGGGAGCTGCTTTTGATACTTACATATAAACTTCTCTGTATAAGAGCTTTCTCCGGAAGATCTAAGCTCCATATTTATTTCAAAGGAAAAGGTAGAACATAAATCTATATTCATTCCTCTGTTTTCCAGATAAATTCCCAGATGTTTTTTTTCCCTTTCTTCCCTCAACTTGTCTCACGTAAACTGTTTAAGGTGGTATCTAAAGCCATGTGGGTGAGTTGCTCAGTCATGCTGGGTCCCTAATGTCCATACAGGAGGTTAAATGTGTTAGAAATATTTTTTACTTTTTTCTCTTATCTATATATATGATGCTTTTTTTATTATTTGCTTTTTTTATTAGTTATTTATTATTTTATTATTTGCTTTTTATTATTAGAAGAACTCAGAGAGGTATGAGATGATGTCCTTTGCAGTCACACAGTAACAAAACTGAAACACATTATCTACTTATTAAAGTGGTTTTAGTGAGAAGGTAGTATTTGTGATGAAATATGAATGGTATGTAAAATTTAGAATTAAAAATTTCTAGGGTTTGTTTTTCTTTTTTTTTTTAAACTATTCTTTTAATTGCGGTAGCATTAGGGTTCTCTACATCAGATAGCACCACTTTGGGGTACTTGCCACCAAATAACCCATAGTCCATCACCATAAAAAAATTCAGTTTTCCACTAATATCAAAGTAATATGTGCACTATCCTTGTATTAAAGAATAATAAAACCAATCCTTACATTGATTCCCCAGACATAAACACTATGGCAAACACAGTCAATTAATAGTGTATCAGTTCTAAATATGTTCAGTTGCAAATAACAAAAACTCCCACTGGCTAAAAACATCACAGCTGGTTGTTTTATATAACAAAAGTGTATTGGCAAATATTTCAGAGCTGAACTGCTGGTTCAATAATGCAATCAGGACCCTTAGTATTGTACAGTCTTCTTTCAGAAGGTTTTATCTATTATCTTTATATATCCTGCATACAAAATTTTGAAAGTTACTTTTTTCATTAAATATTTTATGAAGAGATATTTAGTGTCTTCTCATTATTTCATTAAACTCATGTCACATAATTGATTTTACCATTATCATTCTGTAGTTATATTCATAGGTTACTTTCCCTTCTCTTTTAGAAATATTACCAGCCCATATGCAAGGGAAAAGCATTCTATGTAAAAGAAGAGTAAATGCAAAGACCTACAGTGAAGAGAAATATGAATATTTGCCTGGGGACTACATACTGAAGCTATTGGCTGCTGTATGGAGCCATGGGAATTACAGTAAGCAAGATGGGTGGGAATGAAACTGAAGAGAATTTGGTAGTTTCTGAGTGCTCAAGGGGTATGATTAATTTATAAACATGGATGTGTGTGTGGAGTTCAGGATTAAAGACAATGAGGAGAGATCAAAAGGAGGAAGATGTCATCATGTGCTATCAGTCCCAGGATAGATGAGCAAGGACATTTCCAACATAGACATAATGGAAAGATGACTATATTTTGTTGTATGACAGTGAAGACAAACTCATCGTCACTTAGAAATCACCTGGATTTATGGAATGCAGAGAGGAAGAGAGAGGGAAAAAATTAATGATGACCACAGTTTTGAGATGAAATGCTACAAAGCATTTCAATCAATCAATTTAGAGAAATGGTGATCATAGGTTTCATGATGGGTTGTGCAGCACATGGATTTTTGTGTTTGAAAATTGTCTCTAGAGTTAGAAAGGAATTTGAACCTAGAGATGCTTAACATATAAGAAATCATTGTTGTCTCTGTTACTCTGCATTTCATAAAGATTCTGTCTACAGACCTTTACCCAATGGGGTACTCTATGGGATTCAGGAAGATCTGCCTTCCTCTCCCTCCCCAAGAAAAATGCCTTTGGAGAAGATCACTGAATATGAAATAAAGGGAATCTCACTCATCATCTTGCCATAAATCCTATGTTTTGCTTAAGTATTTAAGTTTAGAAATGGGTAAATAAGGATCCAGAGGAAGAATTAGCACATGTTATTCAAAGATAGGTGAAAAGATGGAAGAGGATACAGGGAGAGGCAGGGCAATGGGAATTTGTCTCATGTGAAAATGATGAGCAGAAATAAATTAAGAACCACACAGACTTTGAGGTAGAAAATAATATGCAAATGAATGTTAAAGTGGTCTGAGCTATTTTTGGTGTTGTTTGTTCTATGTTTGACTTGGAGTGAGAGTTGGTAAAAGGCAAAAGTATTACCTACATTGAAGTGTGTGAATTAAAATTAATTTGGCCACCACACAAAAAATAAAATCTTTGAAATTTTATGAATGAACAAATCTGGGAAAATGTGTGTCTATGTTAACATGAGATGAAAGCAATTCAAGAATCCCCCAGGACACGCCCCCAAAACATGGCGGCGAACAGACGCTAGGATCAGGCTCTACTGCAAAAAATCGATTCTTGGGGAAAAATATCCCTAACTTTGAGAGCTGTCTCAACGAGAACCGGATACCCTGCGCAATACAATCGACCCTGGGGGTGCTTTGGACTTATAAATAAACTGAAGAGTCGGAGTAAAGAGAAGAGAGGGGACATCTAATCCCACACAAAGGAGGAGCAGAGAGGAGAGATGGGCGGACCAG